>BMAV01015121.1:50723-68544 GCA_019973955.1 Trichonephila inaurata madagascariensis
TATATATATATATATATATATATATATATATATATATATATATATAGTGTAATAAAATAAAATAAGAAATCAAGTGAAAAAGTTGTAAAACCAACAAAGCCTAAGAAAAATTGAAATTGGAGTTCAAGAGACACAACAAATGTAGTTACAAAAAGAGTCTTTGGATTAAACTGGAGATCTATTATGATTTATAGAGCTGTCGCTGAATTAGGCCAGCGATTTCGGATTAAACAATGCTTTATGGATCCACCTTCCCCGCACAGCAGAAATTTTCGACATAATAGAAAAAAAAATAGCCAGGTTGAAAAGTTAAGGGTATTCTTAACACACGTGAATGATATATATGTGTGTGTGTGTCTGTGCTCGAGTGCGCGCGCGTACGTGCATGTGAGTGGTCGGGCGGGCGTGTGAGCGTAGGGGTATGTGAATGTGCGGTTATGTGAGCGTGCAAGCTTGTGAATGTGGGGTCATGTGAGCGTGCGGGCGAGTGAGCTTGAGGGCGAGCATGTCGGGTATTGACTATTCCGATCAACTAGCCACAACCATATAAAACATTCGAGACTTAATGAAAATCATCTGTAACAGTCCAGGAATGTTGCAACTTCAGGTTGATAGAAACTTGGCGAAAAATGCTCGAGGAACTATTCTAGAACTTTAACAGGCAGTACAAGTATGAAAAGCAACTTGCATTTGGAACATCTGATATCTTATTAACTTCCTTACCATGTAACAATTTAACTCTGTAATAAATTACCCAATTATTCTGAAATTAAATGTTCTTGGCTTTTTATAACCATGTTCATCATGTCTGTTGCAATTGATTGATTTATTTACGGTGCGTTTATTTTTATGTTTTTGATTATAATTTATGTTTTGATTTCACGACAGAAAGCTTCAGTGAATTATGCTTATTCTAAAATATTAAATTAGGGAGAAAAATTATTTCTCACTTTCGGGAATAGCATGTAATTTAAATAAAATATTCCTATTATCCCGCATTGCTGTACAGGGTGCACCGAAATTCAACTTCAAATGGGCATGGAGAGAAAGGAGAAGAGAGAGAGTTGTATTAGTACTAGAATAAATAAAAAAAATCGTATCACTTGGATAAAGGATAAAGAAAAAAATATTAATGTTTAAAATTACAAAAATTGTACTTCTAGATATCTTTTGGGAGAAAATATGTTGTCTCCATAAAAAATTTAGCAACAGCTAATAGAACTTTTTGTGGTTATATCTTATTTTTACATATGTTGTTGCAATGATTGAACTATGGATATCATTATTTTTTATATCGTAATCATATTCTAGGTTTTGTCTAAATTTCTCAGAAGTAAAATTAAAAATTCCTTAAATGTGTGCATGACTCTTTATTGACTGCAGCTTTATTTAAAAAAAAAATACCGTAAATGTTTCTTGAAATTAAAAGTTTATAACTGTTATTTTTCTCCTCTAAATGAGAAATGTAATTTTTTATCTTTTATCAAACTTGTACTTTTAAAAGTGCTTTTATTCTTAAACGAACACACAATATATTTTTTATTGTGCTGTTATTACTTCATTCGTTGTGAAAGCAGTTCAGATAAAATTAAAGTAATGTAATTACTTTGATTACTAACTAAGCCTTTAATTTGCCAATTGAGAGATTTCCGAGTTCATTGCTCCTAGAATTAAAGAGAACAAACGCGTCCGGTACGATTCCATATAATCGTTAAGTAATCTTGTGATCGGTGTTGTTGTATCAATTTTCCTAAATATTTCCCATTCCTTTGGGAATCATTTCAACGCTCTCCTTAGGTTAGGCCTCAGTAAGGATCATTTTATGCCTTATACAGTTAAAAAGCACCACATTAAACGGCTGGGAAAGGTGGAAAATGGAAATTGAAATTGAAAAACATTTAAATGCTTGCAGCCTGACTCGGTTTTAAGTACTAGATGTTTGTGTATGTAACTATCTCAATGTAAATATCTATGGTAGAGACTCCAATATCCAGTTTCTTGAAAAAGGACATGTCCTTCATTGCTCGAATCCAAAGGACAACCAACATATTAAAGCTGGTTTTCCAGTGATTTACAAACAAAGTGAAAGCTAGTAAACAGAAATGTCTCATTATCTCAGTTTTGTTGATTCGAAGAAAAAAAGATAAAATAAATAAGTAAGAAAAATAGGAGTAAATTATATATATAATTTGATTTAAAAACACTACTAATACTAAAAGAAAACACTACTGAAAGTAATGACTATAATGATAAAATATTTTGATCTAAAACTAGAACTATATAAATATCAGTTAGAAATTAGTATATAAAATATTAAAAACTAATTATTGAAACATAATTTTTAATTTTTACTGTCTTTCTCTTTGTATGTGAGTGTGTATGTCCATATGCAAGTACATTATACATATAAATTTGAATAGATTAATATATATAAGCAAATAAGGTTCTTTAGAAGGTTTAGATTTTCTTCTACAATTTCTGTTCCAAAGACACATCTCTTATGTGCATGGTCATGATAGTCTAAGAAAGAAATTCAGGGGGGACAGAATGTTTACTTTACGTTTAGATTAATATAATGCAATATATTCCAAAGCTTTAACAATGGATAAAAAGACTCCCTCAATTACGAAGGCAATCGATCATACCATGTGCTCACATGACAGTAAAATCCACTTACACAAGTTTTTGGAAGCCTTCTTGTGCCTAAAGCTGAGGAACGGTATAATGAAGCAAAGACTTTTGAGTTTTAGAGAAAATAGTTGACATTATACATAATACTTTTACCTACAATTCTTGAGAAGTCATGTTTTGTTAACTGATATCTTAGAAAATTTGCTTAGATAAAATTTATTACTGATTTTTTTACAATCGTTTGTAGAGGAATTTATATGAATGAATTCAAAAAAGACATCCGTAGATATATATCTATTATATTATAACAAAAAAGATTAATGATTGTACATACAAATTAAATTTTAGCAAAAGTACCTGAATGCATTGAGGAAAATGCATTTTTTAAAAAATTTATAATTTAATAATGTTTAAAGTTCTGTAAAATACTTTTTCAAACTACCTATAATAAATCTGATGATTTTTTTATGCTAATATGAGAGTCATAATATTAACATTCCCATAGTATTCCCTTCCCAACTAAAATCACTCTATTTTTCTTTGATCTATTGCATAGGTTTCCAACATTTTTTCAACTGGCGCCCACTTTTCTAGTGAATATTTTGATACTACCACCCCCTTCTACTTCAGAAAAATAAGAGCGAACGCAATACATGGTGAAAACACGAATTAATTTTTTTTTAAAATATTCTATTACTAATAGAATATATTTTTTAATTTAGTTTCTTTCTAAAGCACCCAATTTTCTTGCTTGCAAATCTGAAATAGCTATTGCCCCCGAATATACAATTTTAAGTACATACAATCAACATAAGGTAACCAGTAATAAAGTTTACTTTTGTTATTACATAATCAGCGTGTTTATTTAGTCTCTTTTTAGACTATATTTAGTTAATCTGCCCATGCCCATCTATACCATTTCAAAACTCTCGCTCTTATTCTGGATCTTTTACTGCCGCTACCGAAAGCCCCAAACGCCCACAAGATAACGTTATTACCCACGATGAGAACCTATTAATTATTGTATCATTTAAGTCCAGTGACTGAGTGGTTAGTGCACACATTGCGCTTCCACACCACAGGTCCGTTCAAACCTCGGGCTGAGCATGGTTGACTCAGCATTTCAACCTTTCAGTGGGTCGATAAATCATGGTACTGATTTATGGTTTGCTTGGGAGCTTAACACTGGGAGTTTTGCGTCAGACTGACCACCTGACCGGAACATCTGCTCATGCACCTCAGGACCCAAAGTCGTGTATACTGAGTTGGGTACAGTAGGCCTTGGTCATCATGGGCTGTTGCGCTACTGAATTAAGTTATTGTAAAAGTTAATGTCGGTGCATAAGCAATTTCTTTATTTTCGCATTCTTTTGTTTTACTTAACATTTTTTTTAATCCTCATTACATTAGATCTGTAGAATATTTTTAGTTTCAAAATGAATATTTAACTAATACTATGAATGTGTGCATATGGGATCCTTTAAAATAATGCAATAATTAGTACATCTATGGCAGTGTTGTATTTCTGCTTTAAAAATTAATTTATAGTAAATTATGATTTATTCAATTCCTACTATTAGCTCACACTGTCTATATATATATTTATTTATATATTTGTATATTTATTTATTTATATATTTCTATATTTATTTATTTATCTTGGTGGAATTTGCAATCGTTAATAAAATACATTTTAAAGCGCTGAATTGAGCTGAAATTTTATATACAGGATCATTTTGGATGACAATACAATAAAGTAATTATAATTGATAAAAATTAATTGATTAAAACTAATTATTTAAAGAATTACAAATACAGCCGCATTGGCGACCTAGCGACCCTTTTGGCGACTTGCGTCAGAACTTGAAAAGGTTTTTTTCTCACGTGTTAAAGCATTCAGTTGGACTGGAATTAAAAGGACAATACGATAATTTAATGATAATTAAAAAATTAATTACCACTTAATATTATGATTCTGTGTCATATGTATATACATATTTATATTAATTGTAACTATTAAATAAAAAGTAGCTAAAATAAAATTTTTCTTTGTTAATTTAAGTAAAAACTGACAATTTTTGTTCTTCCTTTTTTTCTTTTTTTTTTACCTTTTTTTTTTTAATTTTGTCTGGTGCGCAATTTTAAACTCCAGTTTTGATGTAAACAATTTTTTCTCTACCAAATTCAGCGTAAAACATTTTATTTTCATTAAACTTCTATCAAACTATTCCAAAACGAGAATATTACAATAATGTTTAGCTTTTAAGAGATAGCAAACGATATTTTGACATTATGTGGAACGTGACATTATGTACACGATTGTTTGGGATGACAATACACGATACTTTAATGATAATTAATAAAAATTAATTACCACTTAATGTTGTGATTCTGTCATATGTATATACATATTTATATTAATTTTAACTACTTAATAAAAAGTAACTAAAATAAAAAATTTCTTTGTTGTTTTAAGTAGGAATTGACTTAAAAAAATTTTTTATATTACTTGTTTTTATCCTTCATTATACGAGTTAGATTTCAAAAACTTTTGATATAGTATTCAAATTTTAGCAGCTATAGAAAACACTGCATGTGTTCAATTTATATTTCTGCTTCGTCAAGCAAATTTGAATATTTAAAATTCTATACAGCTTAAATGTTGTTAAATCGAGTTAAGTTTACTCACATGAATAGTTATTTATTTTAAAGATGATTTCTTATCAAAGATAAATTATTTTGTGCAACGTAAAATAAAATCAGCTGATATGAAGAAGAGAATAATTGACTATATTTAATATTATTTGGATTTTAAAGCATATATAGTTGAATAAAATTCTAAAATATTATTAAATTTACAATACATTATAACCTTTTGACAGTATAATATCAAGTCATTCGAAATTGTAACACAATTTTAAAAAAATTATTAGCTTAAACATGTTGCTATTTTTAGAAGAAATTTGCAAGATACTTTAAATCAGCAGTTATATACATTCCTTCTTCTTGTAACTATAAATATTTATATCACTTTAACACAGTGGTGTTTCCTTAAAACGTATGCATAGAAAATGTTTTATGTATATACGAAACGGCAATCGATTCAAGAAAGCCCTTTGACATTTATTCAAAACAGCTGAAAAATCTTGCTAAATTATTTATCAAAATATTTTTTATGTTCCACATCTTTAATTTTCTAAACAGCATCCATAATATGGAATTTTTATTCATAGGTAAAAACTCCATTTTCTCTTTAAATTATAGAAAAATGTTTTATTTATTCAAAGAGATCTAAACATAAATCCTTTCAAATGCAGAATTCAAGAAGAAGCCCTCAGAATATTTTCATTATGAATTTCATAAACTGAATGCATTAAATAATTGAATTTATGATCTTAATATTCATGAGCAAAATGTTTTAGAAATTGTAAAAGCATGAGAACAGCATTCCACAAATTGCGAATAAAATATGTGCTCACGGATTCCCTTTTCATATAAATTTAATTAAAAGAACACTAAAATTTTATGAATAATAAGTTTGTTAGTATTGTTATAACAAGAAATGCCTGTAGATTCTACTCAAATGAAATAAACATCTTTGAACACGTTTATATTAATATCACGAGTTCATGAAATTGTTTATTCTATTTCATATTTATAGTTTAAGCTTATTTTACGATCTGTTCATCTCAATTCCATCTAACCAGTGTTCGCACTAATGTTCTAATTTGGAACGTCCTTTTAAATCGAATATTCTAAAAGAAAGAGCAAAACTGAAATTAAATCGAAAGTATAAGACATACTTTTATCCACTCATTTTTTTACTAAAGAGAAATTTTGAAACAATCTCATTTTTCACTTTTCTCTGCAAATAAAAGACTTAACGTTTTTATATCCTGAACCTACATAAGCCTCTCGACTTTTGACATAGTTATTTCTTGCCGGTCTTACATGTGACAGATTCAAAATTAAATTTCGTTGTCGTAGCTCTAGGGTTGAAACAGACCCTGCTTTTACTTCTTTCGAAAAAAGAACGCTCTGAATGGTTTAAATCCCTTATGGCATATTGTGAAAAGAAAGTTATTTATTCTTCGTGTTTGTGGAAAGTTAGAATACACATGCTTTTGATATATCAGCTTCAGAAGCAAGAAATAGATTACTTTGGAAATAAGAACACTTTCAAAAAATTAAAGCTCTTATTTAAAAGTTTTAAAATTATTTATTGAGAATAAAAAGGAATCCCATTTTTCAGTAATAAAATAATGTTTTTAACGCACATATTATTAAATACTTATCAAAATATTTGATTTCCTTTTTGTATTAAATTAATTACTTCTTTTAATTTTAGAACAAAAATCTTGACTTCGGAGTTAACTTATTAGTTACATAATTTAGCATTAAGAACACAAGTAGGTTTCTAATGCACAAAATACAATAAATCTAAAAGGAAAATAATACAATATAGTAAAGGTTTTACATTTATATCCTGAAGTATATAAAACATATACCATCTGGATAAAAATATCCGAACACTCCTCCCAAAAGAATTGAATCCGGCAAGTATTTAATAAAACTTGTAAGCGAGAGCTAAAAAAAAATTGTACGTGGTTTGTCAGATCCTATTTAACCTGTTTATGGGCCTTGGGAAGATTACTTCCCATCTACAAGATCTTACATAATACAACTGTGTGAAGCACAAAACCCGTTAAAATATATTGACCTTGCAATTATAATGATAGGAAGACTGATTCCCACTTCATTTTTTTGTTACTGCACATTAAACCAACGATTACGACATCTGTTAATCGGACAAAAAAAGTTGGTACTAAAGAAGTACTTTGTCCAAAAGCTGTCGCTGTACTTAACGATGTCATGGAAGGGGTTGACCGCTTCGAACAAAGAAAAGTAAGTAACCAAATAAGAAGATCTGTAAAATTATGGCATCCAATCTTTTCTTTTCCTATTGACGTTGCCATAATAAATAATTTCATACTGTTGCAAGCGAACAATAGAAAAGGAAGTTTAGACCAATTCGCATTCCGTAAAAGTATTAGCTCGTCTCAGCTAATAGACAGATATTTCTCAAGAAAAGGGAAATGACATCCTGCTAGCTTCCGAAGAAAGAAGTTCCGGATGATGTGGACTTAGCCAATGTGAGAAATTATGTGCAAAAATGGCTTCCGACTGTTGACAATGAAGGAAAGACAGAAGAAAGAGACAAGAAAAGAGGACCCGTTACATTTGTGCAGAGTATGATGTCCCCTTGTGCGGTGCAACATGCTTCTCTTCTTTTCATGGCAAATAATTGCCATTAAATTTAATTTTCTTAATGACGGTGAATGGTTCCTTGGGAAGTATTCTTCCCAACCCTAAAATTTAAATGTAAACATAAAATTCAGCAAAATACAATACTTTTCCCTAAATGGTATTGTTTAATTGTTAATAAAAAATAAATAAAACTGTTAGAAATTCAAGAGAGAAATAAATGGCTCACGAAAGGGTTAAATGTTTGTGAGACAATGGGTTAATCAAAGGAGGTTAGTGACTTTGATCATGGAATTATAATGGGCTGCCACCCTTGTAGGAAATCAGTTAGTGATATTTCTGACATTCTACAAAATTCAAGATCAACTATTAGTGGTGTAATTTCTGAAGTAGAAACGTCGAGGCACTGAAACTGCAGAAAGAGGCGGGCTGAATAAAATTTCTAACAGCAGCCTTGCAGCCTTAAAGCACTCAAAAGGGTAGTGAAATAAAATCGCAAACTTTCGTTGGTCGTAATTACCCATGAGTTCCAAAATTAAAAAAGCGTTAATGTAATGCTTTTCAAACTTTCAGTATTTTCGACCCAATTTTCAGTTATAATTTTCATCGCACCCACTCATACTTCAACTATGTATTGAATACAATAATAATGTACTTTAACTCTAACTCTACAATGCGACTTTATTCATAAACTGCACGGATTATCAAAATAAGCACTATATTTTGTACAGAAATTCGTAAACGACAAGCCCATGGAGGTCACTTGCAATTACTAAACTTGTATTTAATTCAGTATTGATAAATGAATTATTAAATACTCTTTGCCGTACTAATACATTTCTAAGTATCTTATATCAATGTGAATATGAATTTTATTTTTTACTATATCAAGATGTTTTTTTTTTTTTTTTTTTGGTTTTAAATATTTTATTTTCGACTTTTTGATATACTCGTGCTAACCAAGTAAGGCTGCCACGCCCTCCTTTGTAGGTGTTTGATTTCCACTCGTTTATGTATTACGTTTTCCATAGAAAATTTCTATCAACAGCGAAAAGTTATATTAAAAAAAAAGAAGAATTATTTTCAGAAAAATGATTGACATCAAAATGAATAATCATTCTACAATACTTGACCCTCATTTTAAATTTGACACTACAAATTTCCCCCTGTCGTTTCCCAGAAAATTTTATTTTTTGGTGCACTAGTATCCTTTCAAAGATAGAAAAAGAATGATATGTTTTTCAGGAAAAGCATATTAAAAAAAAAAAAGACTGTGTTTTTATGTTTATTTTACAATAGAAATATATAATTTATTAAAATGTATGCCTTTTACATTACTTAAATATACGGTTAATACTAATTATCCATTTATATACAAAAAAATTCTTCATGTTGCTGTAATAAATTTACTACTCAGTATCACAACAATGTAATCTTTCAAGATACCTCGTCGAGTTGGCAAACCCGATTTCACATGTGCCATATGCGCTGCATAGACAACTAGACAACCACATGCTAAGTCTTTTTTTTTTTTTTTTTGTCCTTAATACTGTTGCGATAGTATATTTTTGCAAGCTCTAGCAGAAAAATATAGCAATGATTGTCTGGACTAAAACCGTTGCTTGAGAAGAAAGGCTTTGTCTCATACAAATACTTATTAACAATCAACGGAACTAAATACTCAACTTTCCAGGAAGCTGCAAAAGCAACAGGTATATTAAAATATGAGGACTTAATCAATGAAGTGTTGGACGATGCAACGCCAGTGAGGAATTTAACTAAACAAGTAATATAAAAAAAATTATTTACAGTTAATATAAATGTGTATATACATATGACAGAATCATAACATTAAGGGGTCATTAATTTTTTTAATTATTATTAAAGTATCGTATTGTGTCCTTTTAAGTTCAGTCCAACTGAATTCTTTAACACGTGAGAAAAAAACCTCTTCAAGTTTTGACACAAGTCGCCAAAAGGCTCGCTAAGTCGCCAACGTGGCTGTATTTGTAATTCTTTGAATAATTAGTTTTAATAAATTAATTTTTATTAATTATAATTAAATTATTGTATTGTCATTCAAAATGATCCTGTATATAAAATTTCAGCTCAATCCAGCGCTTTAAAATGTATTTTATTAACGATTGAAAATTCCACCAAGATAAATAAATATACAAATATATAAATAAATAAATATATAGAGAGTGCGAGCAAATAGTGTAGGAATTGAAAAAGAATGCCAATTTCGAATTCTGCGGAAAAGAGAAGAAATAAATAGAACTGCATAATACACGTAAATTATAGTTTTACAATTTGAGCAATGAGTATGAATAATTGTATTATTTGTACAATTGAGGCTAGTCGTCCGTCAGGTGTAGAAGGATTACTCCCGCCCTTTTAAAATAAATTATGTATGTAAAATTTTATAATAATAGAAATACGTGTAGTAAAATTTTTCTCGATTTCACATTATTTAGAAAAACTTTAACTCATTCATCTCCTTCCTTATTTTATAGTTCTGTACACAAATTTAACTAAATTTTTGATACATTCCAACATCCTTTCCAGTATTATTATAGTTAAATCTCTCTCAAGTCATTCTTTTTTTCTTTAGGTCAAGTCTATTTTTTGTTCGTCGTTTTCTCGTTCTATTTATTTCAGTGTATCCAGGCACAACTGATATTTACAAGATATATTTATAAATGTATATATAAGAAATTTGTCAAAATGCATTGCTTTTATATGTTTTCGCTTGAAGCATCCGGTCACCTCAAAAAGCTGGAAATATTTCATTCGCTGTAGCACGCGGGAATGCGAATCGATAACTTATCTTTGTTAGAAGTTTCTGTAAGTTAGCGTATAGTTTACCAAAGAGCAAAGAATACAGTTTGGATATCTTCCAATATATTCATATATGTAACAACAAATAAATCCAACTTTTTTATACATCTAATTTTTTATCCTCCTTACATTCTCTTTTGCCACAAAAAACTGCCCCGTTATAATTGGGATATATCTGTACATTAAATATAATTTCTTATGTTTGTTATGAAAAGCTAATTAGAATATAAATCTAACAAAATGTACTTATTTCGAAATGGTGGTTTAATATCTCCTCAGTAAATAAATAACATTTTGTATTTTTTTGTTATTTTAAGGAATATAAATTATAATTAAATATATAGTAAGGCTGAATAAATACCAGCTATGGCAATTATATGTAATATATTTGAGTTGTAATAAAATATTTATGTAAAATAAAAGGTCTTTTTCTTAAGGATAAGAAATGTTTTAAGGAATGTTCTTCCTTCAACCCTTAATTTCTCTATAAAACGTTGTTTAAAAAAGTTTTTACGTATCTGTGACGGAATGTTAGCTCCGTGTGTCTAGAGAGCTTTAATTCGTCATTAGTATTTCATATTATACATAAATTTTACTACTGTGAGACACACAAAATGGAAAATATTTTTTGTGTAAATATTTTTGTATTTATTTCCTGCCAACTGTAAAAGTTTTTTGTGTTTATGAAAAAATATGCGAAAATCTTCCAGCAGAATATAGTTTGCTATCATATTCTTCGTCAATTATCTCGGAAACAACATTTGTTTTAAAATTACACCTTTTTGCTTTTTTTTTTCTTTTCATTTTAATGGGAAAATGCTAATGCTTATATCAATACAACTTCATACTTCCATATTTCTAATGTATAGTGTTTTGTAGAAAAATTTAATTTTAAAACTATACTGTATTGGGGCATTACAGATTGTTCATATTTTTGTTCATATTCATTGATACATTTTCAATTTTTATCAATTCATGCTGTAAAGCATTTTTTAAAAAAAAATATTTCTGAATTTTCTTTAATTTATAAAATATTTGTTTTAATAAATGTTCATGGTTTTTCATCTAGAAAGAGACATGTATTGTAACCAACTGATGGGCAGAAGAATACTTTTAAATAGACCAAAATGTCTTAAGCTCATTTTTCTCATCTTTTAATATTTTTTCATAATTAGGAGATATTTTTAACAATATTACAAATAATAAATATAGGGTTCTGATAACGTTTTTGCCTCAAATATAGTCACATTTTTTCTTTCAAAAAATTAAAATTTTTACCGATAAGCCATATTGTTCCTGAACATAAATTGAAGTAATAATTTTTGCATTTTTGTAGGAGAAAATTTTCCTCTTTCTTTCATAAGCTAAAAGTGAACACTTATTCAATATTCGAAAAATTTTTAAGAAAACAACAAAGGAAATGATAAAAATAGTCCCACATGTAAGACATTAGAACTACATATTTAATTTTTCTTGACATATTTGTACTACACTATTTAATTTTTCTTCAGCCATCTAATAGTATTAAATCATGTATTTCTCATTTAATGTTCATATTATATCTTCAAACTTTATGCCATTGCTTTTAGGTACACATCAGATATTAATACATGTATATATTATTTGAGAAAGAACAATTATGTGCTGTGCGCTTTAATTATTAACGTAATTAATTTCAACCAAATTAAATGGCTTAAGGGAGGACTGGGGCAAATAAAATATAATTTGAACTTATAAACAGATATATTGCAGAAGCACATGTGTCAATTGTCCCGAAATTCCCAAAGTAAAAAACTCTTAGAGAGTTTGTTTATATTTATGAATGAAAACATTACATTAAGCTTGTTTTCGGTTAATGTTAAAGAATAGGACCCGAATTCGGAACATTTTTTTTAAATATAAAAGAAATGAAAAATTAATATGATATTCTGGCTTCACTATCCTTTAGAAAGCAGCATTTTTTTATCACACTTCACCTTTCTAACAGAGTTGATTCATTTTTTCTGGCATAAAATGTGTTTCGAGTTTTTTCTTCAATACCGTAATGTTGAATGGGCTATGACTTTCCGTATTAAAATGAAAACCAAAGTATTATGAAATATTTTGAATTTTTTAAAAACACTACATTATTGACAGAGATACGAGCTATAATTACACAAATTTCCATGGAAATTGAGGCATTTTTCTGTCTGAAAATAAGTTTATGTCAAGCTCTCGTACTTTTACCGAAGACATCCTAAATGTAATGCAAATAAATAAATATTAACAATCATTTATCTAAATATATTTCTGGGTACAACTGCGAATAAAAAATCTTCGATTTTATTAAAAGAAGAAATTAATATCATTTATCAAAGGATGTAGCATTAAAAGCATAATAAATATGTATTCAAAAGATTATCTGAAGATCAAGTACTAGATTCAAATTTTAAGCAGTTGTTCACCCGAATTTTAAAGTGCCGCAGTAACAAAGTAATCAAAGTCACGAGTTCGGGGTCAGAATGAGAAGATTCCTACCCCTAGAACCTCTGTAGACCCGCCGTGTAAAGGAACGGATGCACGCTGCATCTGTTGTACCTCAAAGTCATCACACTGTCGTGATGTGGTAGTTTTGACAGAGGGTGCTAACTCAAGAGTCATACTCGCCACTTGACCACTTCTTTAACGTTCAAAAAGTGACGTTAAAGAAAAAAAACGTACAAATTTAAAGCCTTAGTGTTTAATTTAAATTACACTATCTAATTTTAATTAACACCATGTTTCTTTATTTTTCAGAAATACAAAGCCATACTACTAGTGTAGCTTGTAATTAAAAACAAGTAATGTAAAAAAATTAAGAGTTAATTCTTACTTAGGCCAACAAAGAAACTTTTTATTTTAGTTACTTTTTATTAAATAGTTACAATTTATATAAATATTAATATACATATGAAAGAATCATAATATTAAATGACAAAATAGAAAGCGCTTTCCTTGCAATTTTCCATTTTCCTTTCTATATAGGGTGTAGGATTATTTTTTGCTACTATTTATTCATTAATTAAATCTAATTATTCAAATAAAATAGTATAGTGAAAAAAAATACCATTCTCAGAAATTAGTCCAACCCAGGTGGGATTCGAAACCACGCTCTTTACAATAGAAGTCTAACGCGTTATCCATTGCGCTTCAGGGACACAACGAATGAATTATTTCTTTGACTGAATTCAGTGAATCAACTAAGGTTTTAGAAAACTGTATTATCATCAAGTGTCATCCACTAAAAGTTTAAAAAATTTTATTTGAACCTGAAAGGCTGAATATAAAGTATTTTATTAACGATTGAAAATTTGAACTATATATATATATATAGGGAGAGAGTGAACTAATAGTAGAGAGAGGAATTGAATAACGAAAACGCTTAAACTTATACTTGACAGATAGAAAAAGTTATTTTATCAAATGTCTTCATAAAGTATTTAATTCGCTGTCGAACGAGGTAAAAAGAAGAAATTGATAAAAAATTAAACTTAATTGTTTTAGCCATCGAAAAATTTGCTTCGAAATGATTTTAATTATTATTTGTCATTATATTATTATTTGCAAATAAAAAAGTTTATCTCATTTTATCAATATTTTCTAAACTTTGAGGTTTTAAAGATTAAAGAAAAATATTTATTCTTGTTCGCATCTACTGGTGAGCGAAAATATTTTTTCACCGCATAGTTTTAAAAAAAACAAAAAAAGGGCAAGAGCTTTTACTGTGAAAAAATTCCGGAAGTTCTAAGAAATTTCTTTTTCGATAAACATGAAAAAGAATGTTTTCAAAGCTATAAATTGGTTATAAGTCTCGGAGTAACAGAATAATCAGTTTTGGTTTTGCGTCCCACACACAAATAACGCCAATAAGTGAAATGTAAAATAAAAATAAAAACGATAAATTTATTTCCTTTTTTATCTTGTGAGTATCGAACGAAAATCTATTTAACCAGGAAGCGGATTAAATGAGGACTGTATAAAGTGGGAATCACAGTTTAAGATCTGCTACGCGTTTTATTTCTTTTATGTATTTCCCACGATTTTCTTTTTAAATCATTTATCAAAAACAGTTCAAAATGTGTTTAACTC
Source organism: Trichonephila inaurata madagascariensis (assembly GCA_019973955.1). Classification (NCBI taxonomy): domain Eukaryota; kingdom Metazoa; phylum Arthropoda; class Arachnida; order Araneae; family Nephilidae; genus Trichonephila; species Trichonephila inaurata. The sequence continues at coordinate 65,568 of BMAV01015121.1, forward strand.
AGACTTAAAATACAATTCGTATTCCATCAGGTAAAGGCATCGTTTTGATTAAAGTTTTCGACAAATATTCAAGAGGGAATTAAAAATACTTAGTCGTTTAGGAAAATGTTTTCGAATTTTTGGAAGGATACTTAGATTTGAATAAATACCGTAATATTGATATAATAAAGAGTAATTTATTCTCGGAAAATGAAAGTTTAACATATTAAACACTTGAGACTGAGAGTTATATTAACGTCACAATCTGAAACAACAGTAGAGCTATTCGCGGCGGACCTCGTAATTTTGAAACTCGGCCAAGGGATGAGGACGACACCTGAGTTGGCATCTCCCTTTCCAACTTTCACGCCACCCCAAAGGGAGGATCTTCGAACTTCGACATATTTAAAGTGCAGCAGCCCTTTGTAAGCGACGAGTCCCCGTGGTACTCAGACCTTGAGTTCGTGATTATAGTCACTAGACCAGGGGTGGCGAACCTTTATGGATCAACGTGCCATTTTTTCTAAAGTAGTGTTTAATGAGGGATAGACGTGCCATCAAAAAATTTTTACTTGGGATTATTGGGAAAATAATAAAACTAAATATGTATAATTGTAAATGTGTGTGTGTGCTTTAGTTATACACGTAATTCAATTAAAGTAACATTAGTGTGACTTCTGTTGTTGCAAATTGGATGACAAATAACTTATATCAGGATAGTAAGATGTTACTTTTAATAGAATTCATGCTTAATTAGAGTCATCTGCCAAATGGTTTCTAAGCAATTAATTATTTTTGCTGCGGTTCACTTTTTTGACAAGAGTATTTGTGATTTGTCTCAAAATGCCGTTTTACAGACGATGTTCTTCATACCACTGTTCCAAAACATAAAATACACACCGCTTCATCACCTTTACTAATCACATGCCATATTTCTAAATTCACCGTTTGAAATTTTCTGTTACACTTATTATCTTGCACTTTTTGTTCTTTTGCTGAACTTGAAGAAACAGTTAAAAATCATAAATATAACATAAATAAAGTTTAAAATACAGTTGTGAGGATTAAATTGATTCTGCAATGTTTAGACAAATCAAACATCATAAGCAATAGTAGTCCAAGACGTAACTAAGGCAATAACTAAGAGACAATAACAAAAGAATGTGCTTCCCGCCACCCCGCGACGATCACTCGCGTTTGTTCGTAATATTTCATTGTGAATTTTGTTATTTTGAAATAAAATGCAAACCATTTTAATTGCTGACGTGCCTAAAATCTTGTGTCGCGTGCCATTGATGGCACACGTGCCACTGGTTCACCATCCCTGCACTAGACTCACGTGGCCACACACACACCTCGTGTGATTATAAGATTTCCAAAAATTTATATTTGGAGGAAAGTTAGAAAGTGTATGCTATTAATTAACCCGAGGTCACTCGCGCCTGTTTTTGCTACCGTCGTTACTCGCGGGGTGTAGAGAACACCCCAAACTTGTAATTTGTGTATTTAATTATGAAAATAAAATTAAGTCATTATGATACATATTTATAAAGTACAAGATATTCTTTGTATTATACAAATAAAATTATTAAATTTATTGAATACAAATGAGACTAACATTAATTTAAACTAAACATACAAATTTTCATTTTAAAACACATAATTTTATATTTTTTCATAAACCAGTATATATATATATATATATAAAACGTATATACCAGTAATAAATATACTTTATGTTTAATAAGATAATGATTGTAGAAAATAGAAAAATAATATTTTAATCATTTTCCAAACATTCGTTTTAGACTGTATACATATGTTCAACTTCTCGCGGGAGTTTTCAGCCCCCCAGATAAACTTTTGAAGGTCATTACATTCCAATCATTTGAGAAAGAAGGATTCCATCAGACCTGAAGGCTCAATGACCTAAAATGTGCAGCTACAGAAAAAATTGTGGTTCTACGCATTCTTTTTAGAATCCTGGGAGGATTTTCTTGTTGCTGGGGTGTACAGAATACACCCCGCGCGAGTGATCGCGAGTTAATTAAAAAATTGAAAGATGATAACAATATTTTGACTTTCAACAAAGATAAAAAATTTAAATTTTTGCAACCTGGAGGTTCCAGTTATAGTTTGTGGGTCATTGAAAAAACAGACATTTTATAATAAAAATTACTTTTTATTTATGACTGATCAACTTAAGACTAATTGAAATTCAATTACATTGGAAGCAATCGTAATTAGTTTCCCAATCTAAGCTTATAAGATTATCGAATGTTCACATTTCTTGATCCACTTGCTAGCTCTTTCCTAAGCTGCTACAGCAGCGCTTTTCAAACTTTCAATATTTGCGACGCAATATTCAATCATACGTTTCATCGCGACCCCCTTCATACAATAACAATGTATTTAATTCACTAATCCTATACTTTGACGCTGAAGTTACAATCAGACTTTAATCTCGTAAGTGCCCCAGCGTATATAAACGTCTCGCTCAGTCATTGCGTTAATTGCCTTGGACGTATATATGAGTCTTTCTGAAGTATGATCTTTTCTGTGTCGTGCTATCCAAAAATGATTTCAAAGGATTTGCAGTACAATAAAAGGATTTTGACAGTGTTTGCAAAAGATTAACTTATTTCAGAGGATTTGCTTATTTATTCCTTTTCTACCCCCTGCCCCAATACACCACGTACACTAGCCTACATGTTAAACAGTGTTATTGGACAGCGAATCGCGTAATTTTTAATCGGCATTTAAGAGATTAATTATGAATTATACAAATTATCAAGATAAGTGTTAGTTTTCGTATATAATTTTATGTATGACAAGCCTATGAGTCAATGGTAGTTAATAAACTTGTTCTTAATTTAGTATTGTTAAATTAAATATAAAATACACTGCGCAGTACTGATACATTTATTCGTATATTACATCAGTATAAACGTTGTGACGGGTCTTTACGTGACCTTCACCAACTAATCCTCTTGGGGAA
>BMAV01015121.1:73567-130989 GCA_019973955.1 Trichonephila inaurata madagascariensis
GGCCTGAAAGACTAGGAAAAGAACTCAGAGAAGTCTGAATATTTGTTTTACGTTAAGCATATTATAGTGCAATCCCAAAGCTTTTACAATAGAAAAACAACACTATCTATCACGCGAACAATCGATCATACCACGTGCTCAAATGACAGTAAAATCCACTTACACAAGTTTTTAAAAACCTTTTTGCTGTGTCTAAATTTGTAGATGGAAAGAATGAAACAATGACTTTTTATCTATAGAGAAAATTGTTGAAAATATAATACTTTCGCCTACAACTTTTGAGAAGAACCATTTCAGTTTCTGAATAGAAATTCTATTAAAGTAAAATTATTTCTTATTTCACCTTATTTTTAGTAGAAATCATACGTATCGATTTAGAAATAAACAATCGGTAGATACGGATACGTAAGATCAACACTTGTTTATAAAATTAAATTTTGGAAAATGCCTCTGGATAAATTGAAAAAAATAATCACTTAAAAATTTATTAATTAATGATGTTTTCGTCCTGGCAAATACTAAATAAATTTTTTCATAAATTTGTAGTAGAGTTTTCATATCAATAAGAGAATCATAAATAATAGCATTTTCATACTTTTCCTTTTTCACAATTCCTACTATTAATTCACTCTCTCCCTATATATATGTATATATTCTTTGGCATTGTAGGTTACACAACTTTTTCACTTGGTATCTTATTTTATTTTATCGTACTATATATATATATATTGTTCTAATTTTCAATCATTATTAAAATACTTTCTATTCATTCATTCAAGTTCCGATAATTTTTTTTAACTTGTAGTGGATGACACTTCATGTTATTACACTTTTTCAAATATTAATTCATTAACTAAATTAATTATACCGGTTTTGAACGTCCACTTAGATTCGCCTCCATTGTTGTAACAATGTAACTGTTCAGATAATGTCAAAAGATGGCGTCGAAAACTGGTTTTTCAGCCAAAATAGCCAAAAAGGGTGTGATGTCTTACAACAATGAAGACAAATAATCATGCTCTTTTTTCAAGTCCTACTATTAGTTCACTCTCTCCTTATATATATATCTTGTTCAAATTTTCTACTGTTAAAAAATACTTTCTATTTGTCCATTCAAAGTAGGAAGTGTTTTTTTTTATATATTACTTGTTTTTAAATAAAAACAATTTATTTTCCTCCGATTTATTGGAACAGTTATTTCTTTGAAAAAACCGTTTCTTAATTTTCCTATTAATTTTATTTACTTGACGTTTATTTCTGTCTTTATTTCATTCAATCTATAAGATAATTTGCGTTCTACATCAAATATTTATAAATGATACAAAAGTGTGGATGTTCCTTTGTACTACTTTGTGCAAACCACATGGTAGTGTTATATTTCTTTTTTTTTAAAAAAAAAAACAATTTTACACAGTAAATTATGCGTCATTTTTGTGCTTCACAAACCATTTTATATATTTTAACTTTTTAACATTGTATTAAATTTCTAACAAAGTCTTGATTAAACTACGAATAGTCTAATTTATATCGTATTTTGATTCTTAAAGGTATTCGACTACGTTCGGGACCGTGATTTTTCAAAAGCGTAAAAATGGATAGTTATGATGTTTAATGTCACTTAGATTAGAAAATGTATATAAAATTGTTTTAAGAATAGTATTACAATAAAAAAATTATTTTATAATACTTTGACAAAAAATGAACATATGATGACCGATGTTCAAAATATTCTCCTTTTGTGAAAAATGCTTCTATCATAATAATATTTTGCCTGTATATAGCTCAGATCTCTGTACAGACGCTCAACTAGAATTTTTGACATATACACCTTAGAAGTGGGTTTATCCATGTTTTACGACAACAGAGGGGAGAAGTTTTAAGAAAAAAACGCCGATATTTATTTCATATGGTTGTAACTCTGAAAATAATGTGAATTTTTTCAAACATCATAGTTGAGCCTCTGTACAGAAATTTGAGCTATATACAGGCAAAATATTATTATAATGGAAACACTTTTCACAAAAGGAGAACATTTTGAAAAAAAAGGTTATTCTAAGTTAATTTTTTACCGAAATATTATATTTAAACAATTTTTTTGTCAAAATGTCCTTAAAACAATTTTATACATGTATTCTTTTCTAAGTGACACTAAATATCATAACAATTATTCATTTATGCGCCTTTTTAAAATCACGGTTCAGAACGTAGTCAGATACCTTAAGGTATGCGACTGCGTTCGGAACCGTGATTTTGCAAAAGTGTATAAATAATAATATTTATGATATTTAGTGTCACTTAGATTAGAAAATGTATATAAAATTGTTTTAAGTATTATTTTAATGAAAAATTATTTTGAGTACAATATTTTGACAAAAAATGAACATAGAATGATCCATTTTCAAAATATTCTCCGTTTGTGAAAAATGCTTCTATTATAATAACATTTTGCCCATATATAGCTCAGACCTCTCTATAGAGGCTAGAATTTTTGAAATATGTAACTTAAATTATTGTTTGCTAAGATATTGTATTTAAATAAATTTTTTTTGTCAAAATGTGTCCGTAAAACAATTTTATACATGTATTCTAATCTAAGTGACACTAAATATCATGAAAATTATCCATTTACGCGCTTTTTTAAAATCACGGTTAAGAACGTAGTCGGATACCTTAAATAAAAATAAGCACTTCCGTATGTAAAATTCTTTAGAGAATGGAATAAATGTGTTTATCGAAAGCACATCACATGTTAATTGTTACTTAGTTTAAGAAACAGCTTCTTACTTGCAGTGATATGAGGCATGAAATAAAATTAGATGATGTTAAGTAATAATAATTGACAAAAATTGATTTTCTTTACATTTCAAAGTATATGTTATTGAATATTAGGAAGCTGATATTGAAATTAAATATATGTTACATTTTTAGTCAAGCATTCTTCAATTCATGATAAATTGTTACCCAATTGAAAATATTTATTAGCATAAATATGATGACGCGTATAACAAAATGCGTTAAGTCGGAAAATATATACATTTCTTCATAATGTAACCATAAATATTTATCTCATTTTAAAACGCTGTATCATTTGTAAAAAAACTTTTTCAAAGAAAATATTTGTTGACATTAAACTAAAGTTTTCATTAGAAAAAAAAGTTTTAAAGTATTTATGAAACGAAAATCTACACACAAGATGGAATGTTTGCTGTAATATACTCATTCTAAAAAGCTTAAAATTACATCAGAAAAACTTACCATGGCATTTATTTTGTGTGTACCACATCTTTTTACTTTTCGAATCAACGTTCTGGCAGCAGAATTTTTATTTATTGGAGAAAAAGGGAAAATTCCGTTTTCAGTTTCAGTGGGGGAAACATGCTTTATTTATTTAATGAAATCTAAGCATGAACTATCTTAAATCCAAAATGATGACCGAATAAACCTTTAAAAACGTTTCATTATTCAGTAAATAAGATTGATGAATTAAATAATTCAGTTTAGGTGTTTAAAATTCATGAACTAAATTTTTGAGAAAACATGATGCCAACATTCCATGTGCTTCGAACAAAATACACTGAATTCCATTTTATTCCTAATTTATTAGGTTGTAACATATCGAATGTTCGATTGCTCTACCAGTGCGTTTTTTAGATATTTTTTTTCTAATAAGACTTTTGTGAAATATTCATATATTATATACCAATTTAAAGCTAAAACGTCGTTTTATCTCATCTGACATGTTTTAAATAAATATCTTGTAATTTTCACATAATTTTATGTTAAAAATATGATATATGTTCCATATTTTAGAGTTTTATTATTAAATGAGTCGAAGAGAGTGATCATAATGCTGCAGAAACTGTCCGAAACATCATTGCAGCATTTGGACACGGCTCAGCAAACGAGCGTACCATTCGACGTTGGTATGCAAAGTTCAAATCAGGTGAAGAAAGTCTCACAAATGCAGAACGGAAACAGTTGTGGACAACGAATTTCTTTGAGCGATAGTCGAGCAAATCTCGGCAAGACTGTTAAAGACAACGAAGAAGAACAACGCATAACTCCTACGATCGTTTATCAAACTTTTCATTGAATGACAGTCAGAAAAATAAACTTTTTATAACATTACTGCACTTCTTCACATCCAAAATGATCCGTTTCTCATTCGAATTACGACGTGTGATAAAAAGTGGATTATGTACGTCAGTTGGCAATAATTCAATGCAGTGACTAGATGCCGTCAAAGCTAGTTCCTCAACACTTCCTGAAACACAAACTCCATCAAAAGAAGGTTATGGGGACTGTTTGGTAGAGTCCTTTGTTGGTTTGATCCACCACAGCTTTCTAAACCAGACGAAATCATCACAGTGGATAAGTATTGTAATAAAATTGACGAAATGCACCAGAAACTTTCACATAAACAGCCGCACTAATCAATTAAAAAGCCCCATGACGATGCCAAATCACATGTTTCAAAGCTCATTCATCAAAAGGTGCATGCGTGGGGTTACGAAACTCTAGACCACCCACCATGTTTACCTGACCCTTACCTATGGATTATCCCTTTTTCAAACATCTGGATAATTTTCTGCTGGAGAAATGCTTCAGAAATCCAATGAATGCTGAAATACCATTCATTGAGTTTATAAACACCAGATCTGCAGAATTTCATGATACCGGTATAAAAAAAAAGAGTGTTTGTGCTTACGACCACACGATAGAAATGATAACTTCAAATTTTGTAATGTTATTTCAGGGATTAGATAGGTGAATAAACAATAAGAGGATATTAGTATTGTTTTACATAAATTATTTATTAATTATTATTATGTATGGGAGAGAAAACCTAGACATTTTTGTTTTCATTCACTGTATAAAGAAAGATTCAAAATGCTAATAATACTATCTAATAAAAAAATTTCAGCATTTTCTTATATTCTTAAGGTAACCGACTACATTCGGAATAAATGGATATGCGTATAAATGGATAAAATTTATGATATTTAGTGTCACTTAGATTAGAAAATATATATAAAATTGTTTTAAGAACTATTTTAATGAAAAATTATTTTGAGTACAATATTTTGACAAAAAATGAACATAGAATGATCCATTTTCAAAATATTCTCCGTTTGTGAAAAATGCTTCTATTATAATAACATTTTGCCCATATATAGCTCAGACCTCTCTATAGAGGCTAGAATTTTTGAAATATGTAACTTAGAAGTGGGTTTATCCATGTTTTACGACAACAGAGGGGAGAAATTTTAAGGAAAAAACGCCGATAATTATTTCAAATGGTTGTAACTCTGAAAATAATGCGAATTTTTCAAACATCATAGTTGAGCCTCTGTATAGAGATCTGAGCTATATACAGGCAAAATATTATTATTATAGAAGCATTTTTTACAAAAGGAGAACATTTTGAAAAAAGATTATTCTAAGTTAATTTGTTGCCAAAATATTGTATTTAAATAATTTTTTTTGTCAAATGTCCTTAAAACAATTTTATACATGTATTCTAATCTAATTTACACTAAATATCATGAAAATTATCCATTTATGCGCCTTTTTAAAATCACGGTTCCGAACGTATTCGGATACCTTAAAGTTTTTCACTCTGAACCGCCTTTTTAAAAATAAAGAAAACTATCAGTTGTAATGTATTAGAAATTTGTCTTTCTGCACATGCTCCATAAACTTCGAACTCGTCAATTCTGTCGTCGGCTTATTAAAATCAATTATTACTGGCATTTGATGATTTTATCAATTTTTTTTCGTTGCATTCTTATGGCTTATGGATATGGAAAAGTGCTTTTTTTTTTAAATATTTTATACGCAAAAAATGTAGAAAATTTTCAAAGTTACGAAATTTTATAAATTTTTTTTAGAAATTTTTCAATGGTCCATCTCAGTTTAACTTGGCAGCGTTGAGAGAGATATACAATGTACCAATCTACTTGAAAAATAGCTGTAACTTTCTTTTTTAATTTTTGGAATTTCAATCCAAGAAAATCACAGAAATTTGTAAAAAATGTAAAACACTGTAGAGATTAGGATTTTAATACTATATTTCAAGTTATTCACTTGTTAAAAGCATTTATTTTTTAAACAAAATTAATTAATACAGTCAATAGAGCAACCTCATAAAGTTCCAGTTTGGCTAAGAACCTATTTTAGAAGCAAAATTTTGTCATTGTTGTAGGTCTCTTTTGTTGAAGGACTTTGCATTGTTACTAAAAATTCCGATCTATTATTAAGAGTTTTACAGACCCGAGCGTCACAATGTTTGGCTTTTTAAAACGCATCGTTCAAGTTCACGTTCCAGCAAAACGAGTTTAAAGAAATTATCTTAAAAAAAACTTGTTTCTCATTGGTAAAAGAGTGTGTTGTGAACCAAATGATTCATATTTTGATTAATAAAGTTTGTTCTGTAGAAAGAGATATATATATATATTTATAGATATAGATATAGATATAGATATAGATATAGATATAAGTAGACCGTAGAAGTCGAACATTTCGTACGTTACATACATTTCCCTTATACATTACAAATTAATAATTAATAAAAAAAATCCAAAACTATATGAAACATAAGTTTGTTAGTATCGTTATAAAAAAGGACTACTCAGATAATGCTATCTCTTTAATAAGCTTATTTCTTCCAATATCTCAAGATTATGAACTATGCCTTTTATTTCATATTTATGACTCGTGCTTATTTTGCGACTTTTTATCACAATTCCATCCAACCAGGATTCTCGCTAATGTTTTAATTTGTAAAGTCCTTTTATATTGAATATTCTAAAAGAAACAGCAAAACTGAAATGAAATCGAAAGGATGAGAGATACTTGTATCCTCTCATTTTCTTTGAAAGAGAGATTTTGATGCAATTTCATTTTTCACTGTTCTCTGTAAATAAAAGATTTAACATTTTTATACCCTGAACCTACATAAACCTCTCGACCTTTGACATAGTTATTTCTTACTGGTCTTACATGTGACAGATTCAAAATTAAATTTCGATGTCGTAGCTCTAGGGTTGAAAAAGGCTCTGCTTTCGAAAAAAGAACACACTTCATGGTTTAAATCCCTTATGGCATATTATGAAAAGAAAGTTTTCTATTTTTTTGCTTTTGCGGAAAGCAAGAATATGTTTGCTTTTTAGATATCAGTTTTAGAAGTTTGAAATGCATTATTTTTGAGGAAGAACATATACAAAAATAAAATTTTGCTTTTAAATTTTTTCGTAGTGTACTTAATACACAAATAGAAAGAAATCCCATTTTCCAATAAAATTTTTTTCATTTTAACACGTATATCTTTAAGTATTTATCAAAATACCTTATTCCCTTTTGTGTGTCAAACAAAAACTTAGAGTCTTTTCCTCTTGACACCAGAGTGTACATTATTTTAAGAATGCAGTTTTAACCCCTTCCAGGATTATTTTATTTCTGAATTATGGATTTAAAAAATGTCAATTTTGTGTGCCTATTTTCAAACATAAATTTATTTTTAAACTTAATAGTACACACAAAATTTCCTAAAAATGAATGCAAAAAAAAAAATTATTTAAATAAATGAGTATTTACCTGTAAAGTTGGCTTTCTGTATGGCAAAAATCATTAGAGTTCTGAGTCAATTCACACAAACTATAAATATAAAGCTTACAAGACCTTGCTTTTTTCTTAACTTAAAAATTTTATTTACATCTTTTCATTTACATAAATCAGAGCTTCTCAAACTTTCAATATTTGCGACCCAATACTCAATCATAGTTTTCCTCACGCCCCCCCCCATACAATAACAATGTATTACATTCAATAATACTATATTTTGACGCTAAACTTACAATTTGACTTTAATCTCTTAAATGCTGCCGGCGTATATAAACGTCTCGCTCAGCTAGTGCGTTAATTGCCCCGGACGTATATATACCTCTTTCCTTAGTATGATCTTTTCTGTGCACTGCTATTCATAAAATTATTCCGAAGGCTTTGGAATGCAATAAAATTACCTTGACAGTGTTTGCAAGGAATTTACTTGTTTCAGAGGATTTACTTATTTATTCCTTTACTACCCCCTCCTCCCCCAATACAACCACATACGCTCGCCTACATGTTAAACGGTAGTATTGGGGAGAGAATCGTGTAATTTTTAATCGGCATAGAAATAATTAATTATAAACCGGACAAATCATCAAGTATTAATTTTTGCATATAATTTTACATATGAAGAACCCATGGTTTTACTGGTAATTGTTATAAGCGTTCTTAATTTAATATTGTTAAATTAATAAAATATATTGAGCAGTACTGATATATTTATAAGTGTATTATATGAGTGTAAATGTGGTTTTTTTTATTATGTCAAAATGTATTTTGTTTGTTTACTTTCAGAAAATTAATAGTTTCTTTAAATAATCTTTTGATTTCGACTCTTCAATATGTTTGCGCCCCCCTTGGGGGCCACGCTCCACAATTTGAGAAACACTGACATAAATGATTATGAAATCTTTGATCGTTTGACATTTGATCGCGTATGATAAATTCAAAAACGTGGTACTGCATATAACCCAACATCGCAATCTGGACAGTAGTTTTTTTTTTTTTCATATTTTCTTCTCCTTACTGTCTCTTTTTGAGCAGCAAATACGCAGTAGGGTTGAATTAGTTTTGTTCTTTGGTATGTAGTCAACAAAGTGTCTTTCAGACAAGCGTGAATGGAGGTGCTCAGCAGAACAGCCTCTTTTTGCAGAAAATTCCACAGATTGGTACTTTTCAATTTTTCGAAACCATAAAAGACACATTATAAATAATTTAGGGAAGACCGATTGCACAATGTAAATTTACACAATCCACGAGCTACACTCGCGATGAGCCAGGATGGTAGGTTTCACCGGGAAATGGTTAAGAATACAAGCAGCACTTTGATGTACAACAAAATAACCCTAAAGTATAAGTAAAAAAATAGTGCACGTTTTACATTTATTCTGAATTAATATCTATAATAAACATATAACTGCTGTATAAAAATAGTATTCTAAATTACTTTTATATCATTTACATTTATATATATATATATATCAACTTAAAAATACATCAAACTCATGAAAAATTACTTTACTTTTGAATATTTTTAGCCGCAATCCTTTTAGAATCTCATACATAAATATTTTGATGAATTTCAGTTCATATTGATCAAGATAAAGATGGTTGAGAAGTAAATATGCTTACATAAAATTTATATAAAGATAAAACTTCATTTTCGTTATACATGCAGTAAATTATGAAGAAAAAACTATTTTATTTGTAGGCAATTTGGGGTATATAGGGTCAGAAATTAGTACACACAACTGCCCTTTCTAGCAGCTTTTAACTGCAGAAATGAAAAAAAATTAATTACCAAATTAGAGCTGTTTTACGCCTCTAATTTGGTTGGTCATCGCGTCGAGTTAAGATTAAATGACAGATGCAGGCATACCATAGTATGCTCCTTTAAGTTTACGCTCCATTTCAAACGTAGTGTAGTCGGCTTGGTGTTTTACAGGTAGCGTGTCAGCCTCGAAAGGTCAAGATTGTGGGTTCGATCCCGGCTGGAGTCGATAGATTTTATCGATGTGAAAATCGCAAGCACTCATGACAAATGACTATGCGGCATGCAAAAAAAAAACTACTTGAGTATCAATTTGGCTAAGATGCTCTCGGTAAAATTAAATCATGAAAATATTTAGTATCCGAAGATATCTTGCATTCATTAAATTTTAAACGTCGAAAATTTAGTAGGTAGAACTGCCACTAGATGGTGCTACCAATAAAATGACTATCACACTTGACGACTTGCCGTGTCTGCAAATGCTGAACAGTCAAAATACTGTCCATTAAAGCAGTTCTTCTCAAACTTTCTATACTTGCAACCCAATTTTCAATTATAATTCTCATCGTGCCCCCCTCTATACAATAACAATGTATTCGAATTCAATAATACAATTTGGACGTAAAGCTACATATCGATTTTAATTATAAATTATCATTATACTTGTCTTAATAATTTGTAATTTAATTTAAAATTACAAATTATCAAGACAAGTATTAAATTTTATGTATAATTTTATGACATGCTCATAGGGTCACTGGTAATTATTAAACTTGTTCTTAATACTTAGTACTGTTAAATTAATTTTTTTTGAAAGTACCGATACATTTATAAGTGTATTATATCAGTTTAAATATGTATTTTACTTTTTATTATGTCGGAATGTTATTTTGTGTTTTGCTTCCTTTCAGTAAATTAATATTTTTTTTGATTATTTTGTTTTCGACTTTTTGATATACTCACGCCCCCCTAGGGGGCGCGCCCCACAGTTTGAGAAACACTGCATTAGAAACAAAAACAATCGTAGTTTCTGGAGAACGACAACAGCAGGGGCGTTGCTACTTCCGTGCCAATGATACAGGGCCCCTAAGCTATAGGGGTCACAACATGTGTAACTAAAGTCCCACTAACAGGGCTTTTATATCTAAAATAGAGCCCCGAAGGAATTTTGATACAGGGCCCATTCAGAATAGCAACGCCAGTGGACAATTGCCCATTCTCTCAGAACGTACGGACTAAGGCAAGAGTCGAAGTAGATCAGAGTCGGTAACATACAATCTTGCGTTATGTTGTTGAAATATGGCTTCTTCCTGATTCAAAAATAATGCAGAGAGAACGTCTCTAAGATCTTAAAAAAACGCAACAATTACGTTTTAGATTATAGAGGACTCTACCAAAAGATATCCATGAAGCCCTTTCGCTGTCTATATCATCACACACCAGAATTAAGACGCGTCTGACGATATCGAAGGCATTTGAATTACATGCGATCTTGGTGCATCCGGACACGAATATATCCAACATTATTCTGCGTGCAGAAATAGGATTTGTCTAAATAAATGACGTGGTGCTACTCCTGTAACAAATTTTGACGTTGAGTCCAGCACTATTGCTGTGACTCTGTGCTGCAATGGAAGCTAGAGTATTTATCCCCATGTCAGTACGTTTGGTTCCCGTTGTTATCACACTCTCCGTGCGAATACTCTTCGAAATGCAAACAAACTCACTTCCTGAATCAAGATCCGTGATGGGTCCAGCTTTAACCGAAAACACATAGGCCTTCCATGATTTTTGTAAGTATAGTAATTTATTAAACAAGATCAGATTCCCTCAACTCTTTAATTTTATGCGTTATGTTACTCAAAATATTAAAAACACTGCTTTTTGTGAGGTTATTATGAAATGCAGTAGAAATAACATTCATATTGGAACTATATCATGTGTATATTCTGTGAGAAAATATGTTGAATTTTTAACGATTTAATAAGTTGTTTTTCATTTATAATATACAATTGCTCTAACAATTTAAATTTATAAAAATTATTAGTATGTTTTCAGTGCATATTCAAATATAAAATAAAATAAATTGTAAGAAAATGTTTTTTATTTAATAATTATTATGAAAGAAAACTATTTCCACTGTAATTACTTTTGAAAAGAAATTTGTGACGGGCTCATGCGTCTTTTCTTTAACATAACCTCTGGGTTCTTTGACGGCCAAGATTCATGGCAACTCTTTTCCAACCAAAATCCAAGAAGCGAAATGCGAATAAGAAATTCAAATAAGATAGCTTTTAAAAGAACTGAAGTTTCAGTAAGCAAGATGGCAATTTGATGAATGTTATGTTTGGAGGAGATACAAGAGTGAATTGACAGCCTATCGTAAAGTTACCTAGAAACTCAACCATTACTACAAGATGCATACCATTGCACACGCCCCCAAAAGTTTCCATTTAAAGTTTGAAGTTAAGTTTGGAATAAGGTAGGACTGATTATTTGATATTAGGACTTGTAATATTATTAGAAGTGAGAATAGGCGGATAATATAATTATTTAGAGAAAGTGGTCTAAATTACGCGATTCGGTCTAACTATTTTTGTGTGATTTTTCATTCTAGATTCTCATTTATATAAATTTATCTAAATTGTTAGACGTTTAAGTTATATTCTTAATAAAGTCATATTAATAATTTAAAATGTCTGTTCATTCTGAGAATCCCACACCTGTAGCTCACGCTGACGATCAAGGATATGGTCACCAAAGGGGGGCCATATCACAACTTCAGATACTTTATTCATGAAAGTCTTAAATAAATTATCATGGAAAGGAACCCATTTTTGATTCTTTTATATTTAGGTCTGCAGTTTTGCAAAGAAAATTCGAAGAGTGTGTTCAACTAGAAAATGAGTGTAAGACTAGAAAATTATAGAAAAGTTTAACTTGGGTACATTTTGCTGCGATTCGAAAATAGCTCATTTAGTAATTTTTCCCTAAATTATATATACTTAAGTTTTTAGGGAATTATAGTATTTTCTATCAAATACAGAAAAAGAATGTGATTTTTTTCGGCAATAGTATTTTTAAAAAAGATTGTTGGTGGTGGATTGAAATATATTTTATTAAATTTTTTATTTTAAAACTTATACGGTTAAATGTAATTATTTTAAAAGTAATCTATTTTCTATGTATGCAGCATTACGTACTGTTAGAAATATATATAGAAAAATTCCATTATAACTTAGAAAAGCTTCACTAGAGAGTTTTTGTCAAACTTTATCTCAAATTTATTTTTACACTTATTTAAAAAAAATAAATTGATATACTGTAAAAGCTTCATATAGTATTATAGTTAAATCTCTTTCATTTTATTTTTTTTTCATCTAGACCCTTGCTCTTTTTTTTTTCATTCGTCCCTTTTTGTTCCCATTTACCATGGTGTATCATTATGAAACTGAAATTTACAAGACATATTTTTAACTATATCTATGAAGAATTCAAAAAAATATTGTATTTTATTCTTTTGTTTGAGAGTACCAAAGCCTACTTTAAAATCGTATATAACTATTCAGAACGAATATAACAAAATCGATGTAGAACCTCCAGTCATTTCAGAACGCAATGGGTTATTTCATAACAGCAGGCAGAAAGGCGAACATATATGATATCATTATTCCGTGAAACAATTTCTCTGTGGTTGAACGTTTTCTACCAAAAAGCAAAGAATAAAATTTAGATTTCTTCCAATATATATACATTCATATATGTAACATTAAACAAATCTTCTATGTTTTTGTATCTCTCCTTCTATATTTTTCTTCTTCTTTCTTAGGAAAGTAAAAAAATAAAGTATCCGTTTTCCTTAGGTTGCATCTGTACAGCATATATAGATTTTTATATAATCTATGCAGACATCATTGGAATACAAATCAAACAAAAATACACTTATTTGGAAATGACGTTTCAAAATACTCTGTGGAAAAACATTTTTGTATTTATAACGTTTAAATATAAAAAATGTTATCGAACATATACTAAAACCGTATAACTCATTACTGTAGCCATATTATTGTATTATTGTAACCATAGTTATATGGGAGAGATTTCAGTTACAATAAAATACGTATCTTTGCGCAAGAAAATGTATTTTATTCAAGGATAAGAAACTCTTTTTGAGGGAATTCCTTCCTTCTGTCCTTAAAAATATATATCTTATATATAAAGTTGAAAGTCTGTATATTTGCTTGTAACTTTTAATCTAATCCATTCAATTGATCATACGACTCCAAAACTTTGTCGGTAGCTTCGCTAATGTTTCAAAGGAGCATAAACATATTTAGGCTAAGAAATGTTTCAAAATTATTTTAATTTTTTTTTTAAAAAAACTCTTTTTTCAAGGAAGAGTTTCTTGTGATTGTGTGCAAAACTGAAAAATGCCATGATACATGTATGTAGCCAGTGGAAAACCGTTTCCGCTCATGTCAAGAAAACGATGACTGCAGTTGATAACATCTATTTGGCAACGTTTAACAGCGAACCCAAAATCGAAAAAAGGGGGTGATTTCGAGAGCGTTATGGAGAAAAATTCCCGCGCGTTTTTGAACTATCAAACCAAAAGTCTAAAAATTTTAGGAGCATTTATCTTTTGTTGAGTAGAGATCTGCTATTAACGGTTTTGAGGAAATCAACCTCCAAGCGGTGGCTGTGGGCAACGACGCGCGTTTAAATGGTACTTGTGTAATTTTGCAGCCCCTTTTCTATGTTAATGTTGGAATAAACTGTTTTGTTTGTTAGCTCTTAGTCATTACTAACCAACGAACAAACCCAAACACAACCTTTGCTGGTTCAGTATAGAACCTATTGCGATATAAACATAATAGTTATTTCAAATTTGCATACAGGAAAAACATTGATCCTGTTAATATTTCCTAAATTTTATTGGTAAAATATTGTGACTGCAAATGTTCATATTAACAAAAGGATTCATATATTTACATTTAGAAAGAGCATACCTAGAAATGTGTTTAAAATATTGGATTGGCTCATTAGCATTAAGTAAAAAAAGAAAAACATGTGTATGTATTAAATTGTTCAATAGTTTCAAACGTACACAAAATATTCTATACTTGCAAAATATGTAAAACACAGTTATAGCTGTTTTCTAAAATGTACAAAAGCCTCAGTTTTCCTTACAAATGACAAACTCGTTACACATTTTAGTGTGTTAAGTGTTAAAAGTTCTTTCATTACGACATATTACAAAAACTAGAACAAAATTCATACAATACAAAAAATGTGATAATTATAAAAACTATACGAATAGAAAATTAAAACTTTCACCAGAACATTTTTGTTCATTTGATCAGGAAAAGACTTTAACACATAATCCTCTTTCTCAAAGTCATTTAAATTTTTATTTAATTCTGCAATTTTTGCATTAATAAATAAAAAGAGTTTTTGGATAATAATTAAATAATTCCAAAATTTTAGTTTAAAACGAACATAAAAAATATATGTAAATTCACCTTCAATGACACGATTCTAAGCATAATTCTAAAATTTTAATTAAGTACATATTTCAAATAATGAAAATTGCGAAAAATAGTTTTTGCTTAATCATTGATAATCTAACATTTCTGAAAATACCTTTTATATATGCATATTCTTAACAGAATTTAAAATAAAAAGTACACGTAAGAAATTAAATAAGATAAAGTAATGCTTTATTATAATGTGATCAAGTTTTCAACCAATTTATATATTTTTCTTGCGAATTTATATCTAAATTTATAAAATGTCTATATCTTACACATTTAATATAGATTGATTGATTGAATATTAACGTCGCACTGTTCAGCTACACGAGGGTTTTTGGCGACGGACCACGTAATTTTGAACCATTGTCAAGTGACGTGGACGACACCTGAGCTGGCACACCCTCTCCTAACTAACACACCACACCACACCAACGGGAGGACGTTTCAGCTCTCGACAGATTTAACGTGCATCGCTGCCCTACACGGCGGGTCTTTAGTGGTACTGGGCTGGAACTCGTGACAAGGCAAGCCACGATCCGATACCTATACCACTCGGCTACCGCGGCCACCATTTAATATAGATCAAACAACACTATTAATGATACGTTTAATGATAATTGATAAAAATTTATACTAAAAATAACCAATGAAAATTAATATTACTTATAAAACCACAACTTCAAGGTTGGATCGTGACGGTTATTTGGGAATCTTGATTTTTCTTTTCTTTTTTTACCTTATTTTTCTAATAATAATTATCAAATTCTTTCGGAATGCTATAAATTTTGTGACGATTTTTTATGGATTTTTTATTATTATTACCCATAAACATTTCAGTTTACCATTCCCATTAAAAAATATACTTTTTTCGTCTTAAAGTTCATCTAAAAATATGAAAGATACCCTAGATAAAAAATTTGTATAAAACCGTCCTATTTAAACTGAATAATGAGTTAATTATAACAAACAATTATTTTTAGTAATTATTCTTTCAAAAGTGTATCAAGTTATGGAATTTTAGAAAGCTTAATAACATTTTTAAAAGTGTAAATGTTTAAATATTACCTATTTTCAAATAGCCGTGAAATGTAATAGGCTACAATTTATTTCCATAAGAATGCAAATATTTGACAATTTTCTATCAGTGAATAAGCAGAAACATATTGAATTATACAGAACACATATTGCCCAAACATTCTCCTTTTGTATTCAGGGCTGTTAAATAGTACAAATGAGTTAGAGCTTCTACATTATTTTTCTGCCAGAAATCTATTTACATATAAAACTTACTGTATTAGAACACGATGTAGGGGGGCTTTTTTCTTAAAAATATTGATGAAAAGCATATAATAATGTCTATCGTTAATGTTTATATTTGACAAATCGTCTGCACTACATGCTGTAATAAAATCATAGATAAAGACAGAGAAACTTTAAATATTTGACTTTAAAATTAAAATCGTTCATATATACCTTAATTAAAAATATTTCTGATGAAATTTAAATAGGATTATGTTTAAACATTTTTATTGATATGCCATTTAGTTGGTAGCCGGTATTTGGAGATTTTTCTTGGAAGAAGCAGATGCGCTGTTTAGTATTAATGAAAGAAATGAAATTCTATGTGAGAAAATAAAGGAAATTGAAATACTTTTCCATTGGGTGTAACAAAAATGTTGTCGTTTTTTTTTTTCCCAAGAAAAAAAAGAAGAAGAAAAGGAAAAAAAACAATTTTTTTTCACTTTTTATTTAAAATTTAATTTAATATAATGTTTTTTGTTAGTTACAGAGCTTTCTTCCAAAGTTCTGGCGGCTTTTCCAGCACCCCAGAGCAAAAGTCCCTTGTTTTGGAGACAAAGGATTCTTCCATTGCCGTTTGGAAACCCTCAGAACTCATAAATTTATTTCCATCAAGAAAGTATGGCGATCCTTCTTTCATCAAAATGACTTTATTCGCAAAACTATTAAAATAACTCCGCACCGGAAATACGAAGGAGTTGGTTAAAGTGTAATATAGGGGGCGGGGCACTTGGCGCAGTCCTTTTTTTTGGTGACTAAAAGTGGTCGCCAAGGTACTTTTTTTGGAATTATTTATTATTTATTTTAGAATGAATTCGATATCTCACCATGACATTTAGATAAAAATTGCCAAATCGGAAGAAAAATCGCCAAATTCAAAGTGCCCTCCCCCCCTATAGTAGTCTTGAGCCGTAGCGGTTGACTACGATCAAACGCGAGCTGTGTGAATTAAAAAATCAGTTTTCGGTGTTCCACGAGATTGTTGACTATCGTTTTGTTGATGTTGAAAATAAAAGATGTTTATTTTTATAGCAAAAAGTCGTCGGTCATTCTTGATGTGTGGATGTAAACTTAACTTTCGTAATTAGCAACCGTCACAACTAAAACATTCGCCACTAAAGTTTTGTAGTGATCTAAACAGACGATAGTCAGATGGTGCAATATTAGGAGTATATACCGTAAAAGTTAAAATTAAAATTAAATTAATTAAAATTTCGTAACCCAACTCTGTAATTGTGTATGCGATGTTTCTTTTTACGTGTAGTCTATCTTTGTCGTGATGAAGAATCACACCCTTTCTGTTGGCCAAAATGGACCATTATGTTGAATTTCTTTATTCAAAAAATCAAGTTGAGAACAGCAATTTCCGTCTTATTGTCTTTCTTCAACTCAAAATGTACTATACTCATGCTGCCTCACCAACAACACAAAATAATCTCCTAATGTACGCTAGATTTGGATGTGGATGGTGGTGTATCTCCCCTTTGTAAACATATCCTTTTTTTTTTCTAACTACTCGTTTGTACACTATCCACTTTTCATCTCCAGTCATTAAGTGGTCCAAAAACGGTTCCGTTTTGTGACGAGCAAGATTTCAAGAACATATCAAAATTCTGTCCTTTCACTTTTTTTCGCTTAATTCAGGGGGCACCTAAGCGGTGTGTTTGGAAACAAAACCATGCCATTTAAGGTAATCCAAAGCAGTATATATAGTCCGATGAATACCAAGCTTGAAGCCCAAGTCTGTGAAGGTTAAAGAGGGATTTTTACTGATCACCTTTCAAAGAAAAATGACCCAAGCAAAATTTTACAAACCTTATTTGGTATTTTCGAGCGGTTAACTGCTTCATTTCCAAACACGTCATAAAAGATTATTTTTGCCTCCCTCGCGTCATTACCTTTTTAGAACTAGAACAACATAAATGTCTTAAGTGCATCTAATTGCACAATGTTAAATAACTCAAGTGGTTGTGTTAATTAAGTCATCTTGATAGTTTTACAAGCTAAAAAAACTACGATGTATTAATCATTAGTAGTATAAAAAGCTAACTGTTTATATCGATTTCAATCGGATCCCAATTCTTGCTGAAGATCGACAAAGCATAAAAGTTACCGTGATTAAAAAGGACAGAGAACTTTACCTTATACGCAATATATTCCATTTTTTATCTTGGAATTCCCTTCAAATAGTAAATAATATAATATATTTTAATTATATATTCTTTTTATAAATTTCAAATTTAAGCATCAGTTTAATAATTTTAGGTTTCATTTTTTTTTTTTAACAAATCATTTTTAATTAAAGTTTTGGCTCTAACCAAAAAGTAACTTGTTAAAATAAATACACATAATAGTCAATCTTTTTAACCGAATCTTTCTTTTTTTTAATACGTGACACCTCTATTAAAAAAACCCCTAAAAACAATCTTAAATTTCGAGAATTATTATATAATAGGTTTTATTTTCCACCTCATAATAATAATGTTGCTTAAGTAATAATAAAACAGTAAGAAATTCCTTCAAAGAGATTTCTTCTTAAAAATAATTTAAAATTCTAGGTTAAAATACTTACAGAGAAACAAATTAAAATACTAAATTTTGTGATGTTTTGATTCGTTAAACATTCGAAATATCTCTGGAATTCACTTTCTTTATACTGAAAACCAAAGTCTTCAACAATTACACATTTGACAAAATAAAATAATTTGGCATCTATCAACGCCTTGCACGAACGAAATTTTTTTAGTTCAATAGACTATTGAATGTTTTCATAGAGAGAGAAAGATAGATTATGATTCCATGCTTTAGTGTCTATGTGTTTCCTATAATATAATAAACCCTCCTCGAAATTTGGGTACTTTTTCGTTTCACTGGCAAAAATCTCGCCAAATTGGCGTTTTTGGCAACAACACACAATGTACACATAACAATATTGATAAATATTAGTTTTAATTGGTTTTTTATCAATTTTTGAAGTATTATGAAAAATACGTTACTGATAAGAAAAGAACATGACGTGCTAAAAATGTGGTGGTAAACGGTTACCAGTCGGATTACCAGGCTGCGCTGGTGAAACGGAAAAGTACCAAAATTTGTATACGTAACTGACATTTATTGTGCAATAAGTTTTATGATTGGGGAACAGAAGAAAATGATGCGTAATGTCTCTTTTAGGAAGTGGAAGTTCTCTATATAAATTTTTTGTGAATTAAATGCTTAAAAAAATTTGTTGGGAAATAAATTTTAAAATATTATTCAGACACAAATTAAATCCCGGAATTAGTTATTTTAATTCCAGGATTTCGACATTTGAGAAGAAACTCAGAGATCCCAAGATCCCGGTACTGCAAACCCAAGCTATAACTAACAAATTCATACAAAAAATGTCATTTCAAGGACCCCTTCCGTTCCCTTTTTAGCATAAAAATAACTTTCAAGAATAGTGAAAAAAACAAAAATAAACTGTAATTTTACATCACATGGTCAGGTTGAAATTAGACAAATATCTCTTTCCTCGTTATCTCGCTGAATGAATCTAAATTACTTCAAGTGTCTGCCTCACTATCAGATCGATAACTAAAGTACATAATCCTCTTTCTATAACACTTTATCGTAACTTTTAAATAGTGCTAATTCCAATCAAATAACTCTCAATTGCTATTATTAAAATCATTTATTCAGAAAACAAGATGTCAATTTTTTCATTAATTATTTCCTCTAATATAACAAAAAGGAATGTTTACCCCGTCACTGAATAAAGACTTAAGCAAACAAAACATAAATGTTACCTTTTTCTATTCCTCTCGTTTCAAGATCTTTTATCACTCTGTCCTGGATTAGCACATTGAAGTTCATTCATCATTAGTAAACGCAAAAGAAAAATAAACCAATATATCAATGTCGGTATTGAATAGGAGGACATTTATTACAATGGGACAGAAAAGTTTTGTTGAAGAGTTTACTTATAGAAGATTTTTTTTTACAGATTGAACATGATGAATAGCTTTTGGCACGTATTTATCCAGATAATCATTACTAATTAATTTGGAGTAGACATTAGAATAAAGGCTTTAATTTTGATTAATTCTAAATATACAAAATGGGAGTACTTGATAGAATTTGTTTTGTTAAATGAGTATTAAGTTAATGTGGCGACATTGATATAGATTTAAAAATAATAGAATAGTTAACGGGAATTGGCATTAAATGGAGACACATTGGAGAACTAACAGATTAGCACTCCTTCGGTGTGTGTGTAAAAAATTTCACAGCAAAAAAGTATTTAATAGCATAGCATTATTTAATATTTTCTTTATTTTCAAATTATTTCTGCTATAGTCTATATCTTTATTTCTATATTTTTACTACTTTTATTTAGTTGAACCTCGAACTGGCTGCTTAAATAATATTATATAATAAACATACTACTTTTCCTGATTTTATTATTTTTTTGAACTCTTATTTATTTGCAAAACTCACCATGCACCACATTGCATTACATGGGCTTTACAGATGTAAGTGGCAACACCATTATACAAAATAAAACAAAATTAAAAATACATATAAAATACAAATATAAAAAAGAGAATAGAGAACGCACAAATATTAAGAAGGGGTACCTATAAAACTTTAAAAATCTATACATTAAACAAAATTTCTTAAGAGATTGAGGTTTTCAGTACATTTGACCAAGAAAGACGAAACAGGTGACCAGGAAATACCTAAACATTTTAACTCCTTTTTAAAATTTTCTCTTTTACAAAAACATAATTTGCAATACAACAAGACATGTTTCGCAGTTTCAGCGCCCTAACTACAAGAACAAGTCCAATTAAACTACATCTTCCTTGGTTTCACGGCTCATCCAGCATCGATTTTACAAGATGAGCCCCGTTGATGTTTTCGTCAAATACCACGAAAAAAACAGAAAAACGAGACCTTATCACGATATCAAGCAGTTAAAATAATGGAAAAAATACAAAAGATTTTCCAGGCGTTTCTCTGCTTACTTGTATGCAGCCCATATTTTTCTTGGATGTTAGAATCCTCTTTCTGAAACTGGATAATCGTTTCAGTGTTGAAGAAAAATATCTGTTTCTTACAATCAAAATAAATACATCCATGATTAAAACTACGTATTTTAAAAAGGATTATATACAGAACATGAAAATAAATGCACTAGAAATATATTTGTGATGTTTTTTTAAAGCAAACATTTTTAAATGTTTTGTTGATTATTTCGCTAAGGAGAATTTTTTTGCTCAGAATAAGCGCGACTAAAGGAAGAATAACAAAAGAAAAGCAGAATAACTCAGAATAACTAAAGAAAAGAATATATATATATATATATATATATATATATATATATATATATATATATGCATTAATATTATCTGAAAGTTTAATCTAATTTTACTTAAATCAAAAATGATTTAAAAGATTATTTTATTAAAAAAAAAACACCCTCTTTTGTGTTACCATTGATAAAAGTATTTAAAAATTATGAAACAAATTCATTATAATATTTTTGAAACCTTTCAAAGTTTACAGCTTTGGCATAGATGTGTGAGATGCTTGTATAAAATATACTATCGTGTTATGATATTTCTATATTATGTGTGTGTTTTGATGAGAGAAAAATATTCTGTAGAAAGGCTTGACACTACAGTAAAACTTGATTTTGTCATAACTTCATGTTATTGTAATTCTCAGAATAATTGCAATATTTTTATGTTGAAACAAATTCGAGATTAATAATTTTATTTTGTGCAAATCAAAAATTACAGTATTCATTTACTCCCTTTTTAAGCGAGCATCGTGTTAATTTAATGTTATATTATTTTATATAATAATGCTACTGTTATAATTGTGTGGTATGGATAAGGAAAATATATATTTATTATTACAAACAATATCTATTTAAAAACTAATTTCATTATTTTTGTTGAAAAGTTGAATAAAAATGGTGAAAGCAACTCAGAAGGTTATAAATATGTTTATAATTCAACTGATATCATAAATCTTTAACTACTCGCTCACATTAAACAAGAATATGCTAAACCACGTTCTTGTTCTATGTGACAATCTCACTACCCTCAATTCCAGTTTGTTAAAATAAGGTACATACAACACGTTTTCAATTTTACGAAACAATGAGCTTCCTTTTCGTTAGATTAACACAAGTATAGTATTTATCTGCTTCACATATTTTCGTAGGCTGTGGGTATCCTAGTGGTTAGAGCATCGGACTCCAGACCGGAAGGCTTGGGTTCGATGCCCAATGCCACCAAATACCCTCCGAGTACACACGGAGTACGTGTTTGTTAAATCAGTGGGTCCAAAAGTCTTGTGGGCTGAATCACGAGTGCAGGGGATTGAAGAATATTTCCCTCCCATTCAGTTCCATGCCTAAATGGTGGAG
Organism: Trichonephila inaurata madagascariensis; assembly: GCA_019973955.1. Taxonomy (NCBI): domain Eukaryota; kingdom Metazoa; phylum Arthropoda; class Arachnida; order Araneae; family Nephilidae; genus Trichonephila; species Trichonephila inaurata. The sequence continues at coordinate 96,201 of BMAV01015121.1, forward strand.
ATAGGTAGTGTCGCTATCAATCGTCCCTTCGGGGAATTTTTCCGAGCTGATTCGTACCCTCACCTGTATGGTGCTCAAGGCCAACGACAGGCGTACTTCCAGCCCCTTGTCACGATGAATTGAGTGAGCCTCGATCTCATTGCGTCAAGCAGGTGGCATGAGCAACACTAACACATATTTTAGTACCTTCAGGGACATTCCTTCTTTAGGACTAGAATTTACGACACGAGACACCAACATTATCTTTCCTCCTTCGGTGGAATTTACTGTCTTTGGTTAACATAGAAGATGAATTGCCGAGATACTTAAAAGTAGTTTTTAGATTCCCATATTTATTTTATCATAATAAAATTGAGGCCCCTAAATTTTTAACAATTATTTATGTACACTTGATTATTACAATTGAACGAGAATTTGGCACCAAAGGGTCCAATATCGATTTTGCACCAAATAAACTTACTAAACAATTATGGGTCGTACCAGTCGTTATGTTACCGGTGCAGAGAGAGAAATCATTTAATCTTTATACGAGCTATGACAAGGGGGATCCGTTAAAATCCAAAAAATCTTCTTAAATTACCAACGTAATCTACACGTTACACATACTAGACACTCGTTAAAGTGAAAATCAGATCTTTTGTGGAACAGTAACGCTTCTGAGCGCTTATAAATTAAATGTCTTTTATTTATTTTTTGATGTCTAAACAATTAAGTTAATACAATCTAACCGTCAACTTATCAGTTGATAGAATCGACCATCAATCAATAGAAAATAGCTATCATTTTGCTCTTTGCCTATTAGAATTCGGCAATCAATGGCGTAGAGCAGCTGATTCTTAAATTGTGGTCCGTGGACCCCTGGGGTTCCATAAAGTCTCTCATATAACGTTAAGATATTCCTCTTTTAAAAACTCTAAAAGACCTCGTGGGAAAATTGAAAGATACGTCATACTATATTAGATCACTTAATTACCCCTTAATGTAAAAACTCCATTAGAACATGTATTTCGATAAAGAATATTAAGTTAGGAAAGGGTGCTCAAAATCTTGGGGGTCCGTGATGTCAGTCTGATATATAAAAGGGGTCTGCGGATATATGCAGTTTAAGAATCGCTGGCGTTTAGTCTTTGTCTGCCATACAATTTAGTAAACTATAATTTCTGTTATTATGGTTGTCATTGCTATCTCGGTATGTACAGCTATATTTTGTAACATTGGAACTTTTTAACATTTAATTCGTTTCCAGAAAATACAGGTCGTCGTAATTAAATTTTTTAAAAATTAATTCAAGGGTCTTTTAAAGAAAACACTTACTGTCGATATATGTCACTTCTTTTCTAAATATTTAGGGTAAATGTTTTAGAATGAGTCAAAGTTCAATAAAAACTCCCAATAGAAAGAAAATGAGAAAAACAAACTTTTGAACTTTAACACAATACGGAAACCGCTAATTTGAAGATTACTAAGTTAAAATACGAAAACCTTTGGATCCCGCACTTTAATAGAACGAATCATTTAGGTAGCAGAATAATTAGTTAAACTGCGCATTAAAGGCTTTCAATCTTTAACGGTAACAATTATACATTAGAACCTGTTTTTGCGCAGTCCTTTTTTAAGCGATTTTATTTTTGTACAGTTTGTTTTGTGTGATTTTATTTTTGCAGGAAATTTTTTGTGCGATCTTTTTTATGCGGTATACGAATTTCAACAACGGCTTTGACGCTACTGCAATGTTTTCAATCAATGTACCAGTGGCTAGACCCCGTCCTCCGGAAAGTGAGGTTTTCCTTTAATATTTTATAAATTGTGTCAATACTAACGAGGCGTTAGCCAGGCCTTGCACTCCCCCCTGTGAGGTGGGGGTTGAGGGGGTGTACGTTACGCCATTGCAATGTACATACGTACAAGATTCTCTGTTAATTGGTTGAAAACAACCTTCCGACAATGCATGTTCAGTTGCCTTCTTTCAACGTTCCAACAGCCCACGCTTGATGGAAGACAACATTTTCAGTAACAGAGACATTCTCAATAATGTAATAGATTATGAACACGCGTACAAGATACACCCGTCTAAATACACCCACAGAATCCCCTAAATAACCTTTTTCTCACCATCGTTCGTTGTTCTCCCACATTCCTCTTTCTTCCCTTCTTTTTCCTCTCCTCCCCCTTAGAGTTGATTGGAAAAGAGTTGCCTAACACATCACTCAATAACCCGGGTCTAACGAATAAAACAACAACTTTTATACAAAATTGAACTTATTATACTCCCGTTCAAATGTAAGACATTCGGCCCAATACTCTTTAAATTTTTTAATAAGCTTTTTGGAGAGCGATTTATTTTTGCTCCCAAAATAGGCTTCAACTTCGGCAATCCCTTCTTCATTTGTGCCAAACCTCTTTTCCTGTAGCATTCTTTTAAGGCCTGCAAACAGCCAATAGTCATCGGGGACTAAATCTGGAATGTGCGGCGGGTGGGAAAGTAATTTGAAGTGCAATTCATTAAATTTGACCAACATTTTCATAGACTTGTGGCACGGAACATTGTCTTGGCGAAACAGCACTTTTTTTCTTTTGCATTTGAGGACGTTTTTTCTTTATTTTTTTCATTCAGTTGATCCAATAACGTCATGTAATATTCACTATTAATTGTTTTACCTTCCTCAAAGTAGTCAATAAGCAAAATTCCATATGCACCCCATTACCTTGCCAGCAGTCGTTTCAGTTTTGGATCACTTCGGATGGCTTTCACCTGCTGCTGTCCACTCAGCTGAAGATCGTATTGAATCAGGTGTGTCAAGGATCCATGCTTCATCTATTGTCAGATATCTACGTAAAAATTTTTGTTTATTTCTCTCAAACAACTCCAAACAATGTTCTGAATCGTCGATGCATTGTTGTTTTTGATCGACATTGAGCAAACGCGACATCCACTTCGAACACAGCTTTCTCATTGACAAATGATAGCGAAAAATAATAAATACACAGCCTTCTGATATCTTTAAATCTTCTGCTGTATCATGCAACTTCAATTTACGATCGGCTAAAAAGATTTTATAAACTTCTTTATGTTTTCTCAAACAACTGCAGAAATTGAGCTACCTGAACATTCAGCGTCGTTTCTGTCTGTGCGAACAGTTTTTAAGTCTGCATACGGTTGGTGATGGAGAAAAAAATACGGTTACACTTATCAAGCCATTGTTTTGTTTGAAGAGTGTTTTTATCATCAAAAAGCAATGTTTAATTAACACATGAAATTCTTTTTCATCCATGGTTCCTAAACAAACAAAAGTTGCTTCACTAAAACCACTGTAACTTTTCAACTAAACAAGATATTATCTCGAAATTTTGACACGTGCCATTTGAAAGCTAGTACTACTAAGTTAGACTTAGGAAAGATAGAAGGTAGCGCCCTCTATATGTTAGGCCCGGGACTAATTGAGTGATTTTTTTTTTTTTCAAAATTACTTTAGTTCTAGAAAGAATGTCATAAATTCGAGACCACCAACCAACACAGCACAATATATAGAAAAATTGATAATTCAGCACACAGTTAAATTAAGCATTATTTAAATCCACTTATTCTCAAAGAAAATAAGCTTAAATTCTAGAAAGTAATAAATTCAAAAATCTTGTTTTTCCTGGAACTACGTAAGATGTGCTTCTGTCTTCTAAAAAGAATGTAAAAGTTGATAATCGGATATTAGAAGCGCAAGTCGTTTTAGAATTATTATGTTCATACATGGGAAAATATAAATGACTATCTTTTTTGATAGAATTGTAAAGTCGTCAGAGTAGTTAGTACACAAGAAAATTTGTTACAGCCTCATTTTAAAAATTAAACAGTATTTAATAGCTTCATAGGTTATTAAAATGTTCATTATATAGGCCAAGCCGGGCGGACAGTCTTTTTCACTCGAGGTCAATCCTTATTCCGCCAGGCACTGTCTGTAGGCCAGATTAGAAAATGTATATAAAATTGTTTTAAGAATATTATTACAATAAAACATTATTTAAGTGCAATATTTTAACAAAAAATGAACATATAGAATGACCCATTTTCAAAATATTCTCCTTTTGTAAACAATGCTTCTGTTATAATAATGTTTTACCTGTATATAGCTCAGACCTCGGTACAGAGGCTCAACTAGAAGTTTTGAAATATATAACTTAGAAGTGGGTTTATCCATGTTTTACGACACAACAGAGGGGAGAAATTTTAACAAAAAAACGCCTATAATTATTTCAAGGGGTTGTAACTCTGAAAATGATGTGAATTTTTCAAAAGTCATAGTTGAGCCTCTGCACAGAGGTCTGAGCTGTATACAGGCAAAATATTATTATAATAGAAGCATTTTTCCCAAAAGGAGAACATTTTCAAAAAAGGTTATTCTAAGTAAATCTTTTGCCGAAATATTGTATTTAAATATTTTTTTTTATCATAATGTCCTTAAAACAATTTTATACATGTATTCTAAACTAAGTGACACTAAATATCATGAAAATTGTCCATTTAAGCGCCTTTTTAAAATCATGGTTCCGAACGTAGTCGGATACCTTAATGTGATGATTTCATTTTCTAAAAAAATACTTCAACAAATATTTAATGGTGTTTATACATTTTGTAAGATATAATTAAAACTAAATTATTCTAAGAAGTAGTACAATTTATAAATATTAACGTATACAGCATACACAATAAATACAGAATAAGACTTTTATTAATGTTAAATTATTTATTATTGTGATGAGGTTCATAACTTAGAAATTTTAGACATAGAACTTCTAAAATATTTAATAGGACTTTCGTAATTTATGTATAATATAAAACTTGTAGCGATTTATTTATACCCTTTATATATAAGCAATTATTTATCCCAGCCTGTAACTCATCATTTCTCTCTGCAAGCAGAAACAAATTACAGGCTGGTAAAAGAAATACTTCTTTATTCAAAACCATTAATTACCTGTAGCTATGCATAACCCTTAAATATCTTTGACTATTCATAACCATCATCTTTATCTTTAGAAGCGGAATTATATATTTATCAGTTACAAGAAGTTTGTGAACATGGAAAATGACTGAGATTACCAAGTTCTTTATCATTTTTTCTTATTCTAAACACACGTTCTTTTATAAATACAAGTTGTAATTATTTATTATTAAGCTCTTCCTACAACCAAAGAACAGTCAGAATTAATAAGCAAATTATATATTTGAATATTATTCCGTTATATTTATATTAAAAGGTGAAAAACAACCCGTCAAGTGTTAAATCGATGCAGAGAAAATGATATATTGTAGATCTAAATTTTTCTGTAAAAACTAAAAATCTTTAAAAAAAAATTGTTTAGCTACAATTAAAAATGCGAATTTTCAATTTTAAATCTACAGTTTTAATCAGGGGTACTGAACCTTTTTTTCCCGCAGGGCCGCATACATATGGTAAACATTTAACGCGGACCTCAACATGAGGATTAATGGAAAAAACATTTCAAGACCAAGGCAATATTTGACTCTTAATATGTGGAAAATATGTCTATCAAACACACATGCAATTTTTTGCTCGGTCTTATGCATTTTTTATTTAGTTATGATGTAGTTTCGGTTTTATTTTACCCATGACCCATTATAGTACAAACAAAGTAACCAAAGCGTTTGATAATTTTTTTTTCTTTCGATAAAGCCTCTCTTATTTTTATTTCAAACATTAATCTACCAACCACAGAAGGGCAGCAAAAAGAAGATCTGACAGAATGCCAGACTGAAATCAATATTATTTGTTTATAATTTAAACTCAATTTCACCCATCAAATAGTCACTACTACAGTTCAATTCGTTATTCCACTGGTGTTTATTATTACTACCTGTTACAGTTACAAATAGACAAGAAAAAAAATCTTTCAATTCATATCCGTACGATATTGGCAGCAAAATTTCTCTGTTTGATTGCTTGATTGATGAAATTTCCAGCTAAATGTTTCATGCATTGTTCTTAAATAATTGAATTTTTTTGTACAATGGGTAAGAGAAGCAGGCCACTCACAGAAAAGTGCGGTAGGCCGCATGTGGCTCGCGGGCAATAGGTTGAGTATCGCTGGTTTAAATTGTTTACAGAACTTTATCACTATCAAATAAGTATAGAAGTTTACAAAAACATAAGATAAAACTAAACATACTACTAGACCAAAATGATCACTTCAGTCCGTAGGCTGTAACTAGCTTATGTGGAGGAAACCGCTACACACTCCCCCCACCAGTGAGTCAGTGGATAGATGAATGAACGATACAGTTGATATGGCGAGCGTGTGAGTTATTGCTGTTTTGGAGGTGTTGCATCAAGTGAGTCTGACGACTTTGCTGCGTCAAGTGAGTCGGTGACGACCTTGCTGTGTCAGGTGAGTCTGACGAGCTTGTTTGCTGCGTCTAGTGAATTTGACTAATGTTTGGTTGCTCGTTTTGCTGGTAGATGGCGCCACGACAATTCATTAGGGGTTGCGCTTTTCTTAGTTCAGCCAGGGTCACCAATAAGGTGGCAGGCTTATCCGAAGGTCAGAACCCGTGACCTTCGGTTCCGTAAGCACGTAACGTTCCAGTACGCCAAAATGATCACTTCAGTCTGGAGGCTGTTACTGGCTTATTTTGAGATGTGTGATACGGTTACAATTGCAAAAATAAAAACTCAGATAAGTTTGAAAAGAGCTTTCAGCCAAATATTGGAAAGAAAATTCCACTGACCACTCGACAGTATGTAGAAATGGTGCAATCACTGCATACAATGAACTATGGTATCCAGTGAGCGATTAGATGAAAAATTATTAATACATTGATAATAGACTTCGAAATTCAAGGGTGACACTTGAATTACCCCCTTCCCTTTCCTAACTTCCACAAAATGCCATTATGATTTCTTTCAGCCTCGACAAATATGAAGTACATTAGCTTTGATAACCAATATTACTTTAGTGAAGGGATGGACAAATCCTCGGCCCGCCTAGAATAATTTTGCAGCCTACGAGATTCATAACAATTTTACAAAATGCGGCTATTTTGTACAATACTTTTGTTTTTAGAGTTTTTTTTAAACAATTGAATCCCTAGACTGTTTCTATTTTATCACATTGCTTCTGTTATTCTGCGAATTATTTTTTTAAAACAAAAATAGGGCTCAAACATAACGGACGAAAACCTGTAACATCAATTACGATACGCAAATACATGCATTGTGATCGACTTACAAAAACTAAGTGAAAGAATTGAGAAACAATAAAAATAAGCAATTATGTAAATTAAACATTTTTTAAACATTGCATTATTATTATTATTATATTATCAATGTCTGTATACATGAAAAACAATGAAAATAATAATATGTCAATCTGTATTAAATTTTCACTGCAATAAATGTTTGTAATGGGTCCGAATCTAATAGAAATATATTTTTTTCTGTATGTGGTCCACCGGATTATAATGTTTTTTTCTGAAATGGCTTGCAAGGTGATTTGGGTTCGCCACCCCTGTTTTAGTGAGATCAAGATTCGAACACACAGATCGACAGAAACATAAGATGTCGATCCTGGCCCATTTTTTTACAGCAGCATTTTTGATACTTTTAGGTGCTTACATGTATACAGATCATTATAAATTTGAGAAGATGTTGTATTTCAAAGATGAAATTCCGTTCAAACTGATTAAATCAAAAGATCTTTAAACATATTAACATAGTTTGATTAAAAGTATTTTCTTATGCTTACATCTTTCGAAAATGCACAACATACAAAAGAGCCTACAATTAATATTCTTTTGCCCAAAGACTTTTTTAATTCCTTCACTCTCCCTATATCTTGTTCAAATTTTCAATCGTTAATAAAATACATTTTAAAGCTCGATTGAGGTGAAATTTTATATACACGATTATTTTGGATGACAATACAGTAATTCAATTATAATTAATAAAAATTAATTGATTAAAACTAATTATTCAGAGAATTACAGGTACATCCACATTGGCATCATTTTTGGTGATTTACTGAACAATTTGGCAACTTGTGTCAAAACGTGAAAACGCTTTTCTCTCACATTTTAAAGCGCTCACTTGATCTGAAATTTTCTACACACAATTGTTTTGGGTGACAATACGATAATTTAATTATAATTAATTACAATTAATTGACTGAAACTAATTATTTAAAGAATTACAGATATAGCCACTATGGCTTCATTTTTAGCGTTCTTGGGTCAAAACTTGAAAAGATTTTTTTTTCTCGTTTTAAAGCATTCAGTTGATCTGAAATTTTATGTACACAATTGTTTTGGATGACAATACGATACTTAAACGATAATTAATAAAAATTAATTGCCCCTTAATAGTGTGATTATGTCATATGTATATACATATTTATATTAATTGTAATTATTTAATAAGAAGTAACTAAAATAAATTTTTTCTTTGTTGACTTAAGTAGGAATTAACTTTATTTTTTTTATATATATATTACTTGTTTATGACAATGTTTCAAGCATAAATCCCTTATATTGTCACTAAATCTGTTCGTAAGGTGAAATTAGCAGCAACATTTGTTCATTAATTTTCTTTTATATTTCCACTCATTCGTGAAAACATTTTCCAGAGAATAATTCCATTTCTTAATCTAAAATTTTTAACCTCTACTTTTTTTCAATAGCTTTTTTTAATACTTTTAGAAATAAATAAGATGTAAGTGTCTTGTTATTGTAATTCTGGAAAATAAATAAAATTTGAATAATAATTTTTTTAATATGATGTTTAAAGCCCTACATTAAGGTATTTTCTCTGACTTATACTTCTTGACAGTTAATTTAGTCTAATGCTTTCAAATGGAAGCTTCTACTCTAAAAATTAAAGTTATTTTATTTCTAACGTGAACCAAAATGCTTTCGGAATTTAAATTTATGGCACACATGCAGTAATTTTTCCCCTTCATTTTTCATTCCCCAACACACACATAAATTTTCATTCAAGCTGTGACTAATTGCACTATTTCAAAAAGTGAAATGGCTGCTGTAGCCTAGTCGTCAAGGTAAAGGACTCGTGGCCGGTGTGTCATGAGTCCGAACCTAGTACCACTGAATCTCACCTTGTAGGAAAGCGAATCACGTTAAATCTGTCGAGTGCTCAAACATCCTCCCGTTGATGTGGTGTGGAAGTTATGAGAGGGTGTGCCAGCTCAGGTGTCGTCCTCAATAATGGCTCAAAATTACGAGGTTCATCGCCAAAATCCTTCGTATAGCTGAATAAGACGACGTTAATATTCCCTCACTCACTTAATAAGTAAAATCATACTTCAAGTAAAATACTCGTTGAAATTCAAATCCAATGTTTGCTCAGTTTTAAGGAAAAATGTTTCCAATGTTTTTGTTTTTTTATTCGTTTTCAGTTGAATTCGATATGCTGTAACTATGTTTCTGGGAATACTACATTTCGTTCAGTGTAAATACTTCTAAGGTCTGAGACACATGATCTCGTTCAAAAAATAAAGGTAATTTCTTCTTAGTCAAATATTTATCTCAATACTGTTTATGCTGTTTCTGTATTTTACTCAATAGTTCAAGCAAATGGATAAGATTGAAAACAATTAAAGTTCTTTTTTTTTTTTTGGTGAATGCAAATGTACTTTTACAAGCAATGAGTCAGTAAAGGAGAACCTGAATAAAACTATTTGTAATAAAGTTATTTATTTTGTTTCATTATATATATATAATGTTTTAGATAATTCTAGTAAATAACATTCAAACACTTTAAGGGTTAACATACGAGAATGTAAACTTCATCAATACGAACATGTAAATCGCATCTTACTGCAATTTTGGCGATAAATATTTTCATTTGCTGCCAATATACACAATATTTACGAATTCTTTTGTGTGGTAAATATAATATTTAAAAACTTCATAAGCTTAACAAAAATGTTTGCGCAATATTTCATCATACAAATTTGATTGAAAGATCTATGGGAAAAAAAGAGAAAATTTTTTCAGCGTAGATCTAAGCTTATAATTCATTATTTGTTTGTGTGTGTGTGTGTTGTCCCTTTTTTCGTATTTAAGGTAATAAATATAAAAGTACAGTTTGCCTTACCATTGTAACAATAAATCTAAATGAGTTAAACAAATTCATCTTCGAACCTATTTTAAACTTGCAGATTTCATAGTATATGACATATCTAAAGTTTCGTGAAGTTCTTTAATACCGAATTTATCAACTAAAATGGTGCATTGCAACTTTGTTACAATTTGCCATAAGGAATTCTTTTTGTAACGACTTGGGTTTATAATTACTTTAGTTTGGAGACCCTAACACACTGTATGCAAAAATAAATTATGTGGGAATCTAGTGGAATAATCACTTATAGAATTCGGCTAGTTAGTGTGCGATCCGCTTTGTTGTGTCCATTTTCTTAAACACCACCCTTCCCATTCAAGTTTTCAAATCGTTCTGTCTAATGAAGCCGTAGTGAGAAAACTTCAAAACTTTGCCAAGCTGAAGCGCATTTGCCTAAACTTACTGAGAAACCTTGGATAGTAATCAAAACATAAGGAACATTTACATAATTTCATCTAGTGTGCGAGACTGTGAATTTTAAGTTACTCCGATTATATAAACATAACAGACATGGGATAAAATATAATGAAATTTAGTTTAATATAGGGCTACAGAGCAAATAAATTATATGCAATTATAACTTTCAACTTTCATATTCGTATATGGATGGAAATTTAATTTAAAAATTCGTTTGAAAATGGTATAGATGTGTTACACCGATTCTCTTTCAAAATCGTTCTTGTAGATTATTTGTTCATCTATGAAGATATGTTAAAGTTTTTTTATGATTTAGCACATTTAAACCAGTGCTTTTCAAGGTTTCAATATTTGCGACCCAATATTCAATCATAGGTTTCATCACCCACCTCCCTCTTCCGTACAAAAACATGTATTAAATTCAAAAATACTGCACTTTGATGCTAAAGCTATAACACGGCTTTAACATCTTAAGTGACAACGGCGTATATAAACGTCTCACTCAGCCGAAGTGTTAATTGCCTTGGACGTATATATACATCTTTCCGAAATACGATTTTTCCTGTGAACTGCTATCCGCAAAAATATTCTGAATGTCATTGAATGAAATAATGTGTTTTGACAGTGTTTGAGAAAGATTTATTTATTTCAGAGAACTTGCTTATTTATTCCTTCCCCCCTTTCCACAATAAATCACATACGCGCGTCTACGTGAAAAACGGTGGCATTGCGGAGCGAATCACTTAACTTTCAATCATCAGTCAGTTAAAGGATTAATTGTAAGCCGTACACATTACCAAGATAAATGTTAATTTTTATATATAATTTTATATAGATAAGGTCATGGGGTCTTTGCTAATTGTTAATGTTGCTCTTAACTTAGTATTGTTAAATTAATTATAAAATATATTGTGCAGTACTGGTGCATTTATAAGTGTACTATATCAATGTAAATGTGTATTTCATTTTTTATTACGTCAGAATTAATTTTGCTTCCTTTCAGTAATTAATAATTTTTTAAATAATTTTTTTGTTTTCGACTTTTTATTATAATCGCGCCCTCCTCGTAGAGTTATCAGGATTCCCTAGAGAGCGCGCCCCACTGTTTGAGAAACTCTGATTTAAAAAAAAATGAAATTAACTGAAAAATAAAATGAAGAATTAAAATACAGTATTCATCATTTTATTATCAGGATATCTTTTTTTTTATGAATTTTAAAAAGTCTATATGATTATATCCTTGGAATATTATCATGCGTAACTATGATACTTAAAATAGTAATTATACAATATCACACGCAAAAATTCATATGTAAGAGAGTTTCATAATAATATATGTTTGTGAGGGTTTCCTTGTATTATCATGTATTTACGAGTAAAGCAGTACTATAAGATAAGTTGCAACTATATATAAAATATATAACATTATAACGTGTACAGTCAAACCAACTTTTATGGGGTCCTTTTTTATGGGATTTTATTTTTGTACGGTTTTTTTTTTCTTCTTTTTTTTATGCAGTATATGAATCTTAATGACAACCTCGACAATTCACGTTCAATTGCTTTCTCTCAACGCACTAGCTGCACGTGCTTGATTGAAGACGAAACTTTCAATGACAGTGACATTATCAGTAATTTGATAGAATATGAAGACTAACAAGAAAAACCGGATTCTTTGAAAGCGGATAAAATATAATTTAGGATCCTGCTTACCAACAAATGGGAAAAGCATTTTCTTAAAATAGATACCAATTCCGAAAGTAGTTTTAAATTCCAAAAACAGCTTCGATCATGCAAATCTGGTTATCGTGACGTTCACAAGCAGCTGACCAACCGACCGTTGTTACAAAAACTTATTATTGACATTATGGTGCAAAAAAAATAAATCGATTGAAATTCTACCTTCAAGTAACGAAAGCGATTTTGAACTAATTCATCACAGTAAGAGGCACGCTTTGGAGCAGTGAATTATGTAAGTGCATTTTGAAAATTTCTCAGTGTATAATGCAATGAGAAATCAAAGGATTTTAAAATGTTTTCATGCGAATTTAATTTTTTATTTAACTGTTACTTTCTTATAAATTTCGCAAATAATTGACGTATTTTTTCCTTATGCTTTTCCTTCCCCTATCTGCCGAAAAAAACAGGTTTTACTACATTTATAATTTAACATTGAACATCTTTCTTATACATTATAGTATATTTCTTCCATATAAACTAAAGTACAAAAACAAATGCTGAATACATACAAATTGCAGTAAAAAATTGTTTTGCTAAAACATTTAAATTTCTTTATGGAAACAAAAATTTATTCTTGAATTCAAATGAATTGTTTTAATGTTATGGATATAAATAAAAAATGAAGCTTTTTATACGTATTTTCAGCAATTCTTTTCTATATCCTGATGAATCTTTTTGAATTCTGAAGAAGAATGCTGGGACATTTTTTGATAGATCCTTCATGTTTTTGTTCTTTGGAATTGTTAGAGTATTCGATATAAGGTTTAAGACACAAACACAGCTACAAGTTTTGATCCGAGCAAATCTCCGCCTTTTAGTTTTTATTTTAATATAATTTTAAAAAGATTTTTTTTTTATTTTTCTGCTAAAGACATAATTGTTTTTAATAAACACTTCCTTTTTTTGAGTCCTTCATATTCATGTACATGAGTCTTTTATCTCGTTGAAGAAAAAATCTATATACTCACTAGCTAAGTTATTTTTAACTGTAACGTATTGGTTAAAAATGATACCTTTTAGATATTGATTTATTTTTCCAAACGTAATTGGTTCTTTTTTATCTTAAATAACTCAGTTGAGTTCATTTTAGTATTCGAATTCACTATTCAGTATGATGTAAAGAGTGAAAATTAATTATAGTTTTTATTTTTAACATAATATGATACATAAAGTAAAATATTTTTGTCTGTTCCATGTAAATATAATCGTGTGAGACTTTTTAGAAAACATATATACGGATATTATACTCTCATAAACATCATACTCTATCTGCAAAATATATCAAAGCCAAATATATTACAGATAGCACAACATTCAAGTGGTTATAATTACAATCTTCTCAGAGATGAAGAATATGCTGGAATGTGCTGCTTGCAATGGCTGGAAGTACCGACTGATTGAATGGAAAAGTCTTTGGATGCCTTGTCTGGGTATGGCAAAATCCATATATTACCAGAGTTGATATGGTGTACCTTGGACCATTCATCCTCAAGTTGTTGATCTTTGATAGACAATAGCTCTGGAAATCAAGAGACTCAAGGCGACAATGAAATCTGAAGTAGAAAGAAATATAAAATATTGCTCAACTTTTGTGGTTATGCTTTGTTTAAATGGAATACGACTGCAATCAATCTTTGAATGTAAATTTAAATAAACATGCTTCAGACTTCAGAGATATAGCACAAGTTAATCATCGTACTGACAATGCATATTTGGGGATGCAGGATTGTAATTCAAACTCATTACCAAGTCATAATACCGTTTCCCGGATCAGTATGGCAACACTTAGGATAACAACTGAACAACCGCTTCTCCATGGTTTTTCTAGGTTCCAGTCCAGTCATCATGGTGTTGTGGGCAGAAACTTGATTCGTCGGTAAAAACAATATCCCATTAGGCTATCCATATCCACCGATCAATAAACCATTCTACATGCAAACTCCTGTGGTTTTGAGTAGAGAGATATAATTACAACAATGTGCGCTCGCATAAATTTTAATGGGTTACAACCTCGAAAGTTACGTGCAGACACCTATTATTTTATAGTTGAATGTATTTGTTATTACAGTAAATCTCCCTTATGTAGCAGGACAGTCTGTAACTGCATTGCACATTACTTATCGGTCATGACATATAGTGGTGTAACGAGTTTAATATTATCGGTCTATCGATTTGTCGCTTCTCCCTGCATTTATTCATCACGGATCCTCATCAGTATACTGTGATTACGTTGGACACTATCAGCTAATTTTTGGAAGAATAATTCGTATTCTCTAAATCAGTGCTTCTCAAACTTTCAATACTTGTGACCCAATATTCATCGCCCCCCCTTCATACAAAAACAATGTATTGAATTCAATAATACTATACTTTGACACTAAAGCTAAAAAAGACTTTAACCTCTTAAGCATCATTGGCGTATATAAACATCTCGCTCAGCCAAGACATTAATTGCCCTGGACGTATCTATACGTCTTTTCGAAGAACGATCTTTTATGGGCACTGCTAACGATAAAATTATTCTGAAGGCTTTGAAATGCAATAAAAGGGTTTTGACAGTTTTTTCGAAGGATTTACTTAGTTTAGAGACTTTACTTATATTTATTCCTTTTCTCTCCCCTGCCCCAATACAACACATATACGTGGTGACGAAACGATGGTATTGGCGAGCAAATTGGGTACAATTTAATCAGCAGTTAAGGCAGTGCTTCTCAAACTTTCTATATTCGCTACCCAATTTTCAATCAGAATTTTCATCGCGCCCCCTTCCACATACAATAACAGCAGTAATAATGTAGCATAATGAATGCAGTAATAATGTATAATATTTTGAAGCTAAAGCTACAATACGACCCTAATTTTAAACCTTGTAAAGTATCAAGATAAGTATTAAATTTTATGCATGATAAGCCCATTGAAAAATCACTAGTAATTATTAAACTTGTTCTTAACTTAGTATCAAATATATTGTACCGTAATGGGATACATTTATATAAGTATACTATATCAGAGTAAATATGTATTTTTTTATTATATCAGAATATATTTTGTTTGGTTTCCCTTTAGTAAATTGATAATTTTTTAAGTAATCTTTTATTTTTTCGATTTTCCGATGCGCTCGCGCCCCCCTTGTAGGGTTATCACGCCCCCCTAGGGAAGCGCGCCCCACAGTTTGAGAAACACTGCTCTAAATGCAACAATTATTTCTCGAACGAACTCAGTAGCGTGCTGGAACGATGCTCATATTCTTCTTCAAGGCATTCTGAGGTTCAAGCAAGAGAGGTACACGAAAAAAAGTAATTATAACTTTTCAATTTTCTGTTTTTTCTTTATATAGAGTTTGTTAATGTTTTTACGCTACCTCCTCCTCCCATGAAGTGGATCTGCTATCAAATGCTAATCATTTACAAATCCCATCGAGGTATGTGTGCACTAAAAATTCTGCGCAGTTTGGGTGCTTCCTTCATAATGTTTCATTCTGGTGGCCAGTAGTGTGCTTAACACTATGTATTAAAATTTTCAATTGTAGAAGTTTATTATTTCTTAAATTTTACTAAAAAGTCTTTCATCTCTCAAACTCGGTGAACACTGTTTTTTTTTAATTTTGAAAGTTATCCTAAGCTTAAGAAATAAGCCAAGGTTAAGACCAGGGGAAGTAAGAAATTGGAGAAGAAAAATACGAATTCCAAACGAAATTTCCTTTTTAGTAATTCGAGGTCTAAGTATTTATATCTTTTTAAAGTAATTTTCGTAATTTTATTATCTTTCTAGAGATATAATTAATCCTGCATTTGTTTCAAAAAATTTGCATTCAGTTTTATTCGAGTCAAAAAGCACCTTAAGTTTTGAGTGTGTGCGACATAAATAGGCATTAAACGTATATAATCTTATAAATACTGAAAGGAAAAAATGTCTTAAATTAGTTATACTGTTAAAAAATCCAAAACATATGTTAACTGTAATCTCAAGAAAAATATTACGTGGTTGCTAAAGAAATAGGTTTAAAAAATGAGTTAGAAGAATGCTTCTTTTATCTTTGAAAAATTAAACACATATTGAAGCCGGTTATACTTTGATTCGACCAATTTATTTCTCACTAAGCAATAAATTTTACTAAAAATTCAATGATAATTTTCTTTCAAAAAACGAAGTTTCTAAGGTTTTATTTTTAAATTTAATACTTAAAAACCTTTGAAAATAAAAAAAAATATTAAAAAAAAGAACATTAGCATTATGTGAAAAAAAAATATAATTATTCACAGATACATTTACATTTTTTTCATATTTACATGTTTTAAAAAAACTGAAATATAATTGTTTTTCATAACACCAACTACGCACGTTAATTAGTGTATGCTACACGAATAAATATTTTATGAAATCGAAACAAATGTTTTATTGAAATAAAAAGGACATTAAAAAATATTTCCTTAAATTTTAAAGTTTCTTACGATTAAATTCATTTTTTTAATTCAACAGTCACTGCAAGAATTTTATACTTACATTTGAAGTCTTGTAAAACTAGGCTAAAAAATTACTCAGTTTTTATTTTATTTTTTACAGAATTAAAAAACTCTTATATAAATGAATAATAATTATATATATTATTATCAGCAACATGGTGCTGTAGGAAAAATAAGCGTCACAGTGTTAATTGAGTATATGGTTTCTACAATTATTTTTTAATAACGTTTGTAACGAATACTATTCAATTTCTTCTACTAATCCTCTTGGGGAATTATTCTTTAACTGTGATTTTAGTTTAAAAACCTCTTTTCGTAGAGAAGATTTTATGCAAATGTAACTACTATTTAAGTGCCTGTTGTTGAGTATGTCAGTTAATGGTTAAGCGTTGGTCCTTAAGCGTAAAATCCAAGTATTAGTAAAGGTGAACCCCGACTGAGTGGTCACGTGTCTTGAGATTAGAAGTCGACATAGAATCCACCAAGAAGTGTTGAAGAATCAACCTTGGAGCTGACCGAGCTAACAAGGAGCTTCAATCCAAATAAATACTTTCGATAACCTAGTTATCCGATTTCGGGTTAGGATTTCATACGGTTCCCAGAATCAAGTTATAAATTTTTATGCTTCATAAAATGCTACAGAGAGAATAAAAAGCAGGTATTTTTATGATCGTCTGCTTCCTCCTCGAACTCTCTTACACCAGCAATGTACGAGCCACGACACGTTTTCCAACTAACAGTTTCATAAAAATATTAGGTTGGGGGAAGAAAAATCCATTATTTCTTCGGTAGATGGCTGTAGCGTCGATATCTCGTTAAGTATCGATCATTTAATTGCAAATTTATGCTCATTGTCAAGATCAAATTTCACACTAAACATTTTTTTTTTTTTTTTGCTTTTTTTTGTTTGGTCCATTCAGTTGTGAGTTACAGGGTGTTAAAAAAATGAAAATCAACAAAGAGAAAATTCGGTTCATTTTACAGTTTTTCCTTCTATAAAAGCGAAACTGCAAGCCAGGTGGCTGAAATTGCGCATGGTGTTTATGATGCCGATACTGTAATAGCTAATTATGTGCAATTTTGGTTTCGTCGATTCCGTTCAGGCATTTTTGATGTTAAAAATGCACTTCGCAATGACAGGCCCGTAGTCGAAAATGTCGATAAAATCACAGAAATAATCGAAGTTGACCGGCATGTTTGTAGTCACACCATCGCCTAGGAGCTAAAGATCGACCATAAAAACAGTTTTAAACCATTTGAGCATAGTTGAATTCAAAAAGAAGCTCCATGTTTGGGTGCCACATCAATTAACACCAAACAACAAGATAGATCGAATTTCCATTTGCGAAGCCTTGGCCAAACGTAATGAAATCGACCTATTTCTTAAACGTTCGGTGACTGGGGATGAGAAATGGCTCACATACTACAGTATGGTGTGAAAACAATCGTGGTCAAAGTGCGGTGAAGCAACTCAAGCGATGGCCAACCAGGACTAACGGCCAGGAAGGTTCTACTGTGTATTTGGTGGGACTGGAAAGGAATCATTCATTAGGAGTTGCTTCCGCATGGCCATACACTAAGTTCAGATCTCTACTGTTAACAACCGGACCTTCGAAGCTAGCGATTGACCAGAAACTGCCAGAATTGGCCAAAAGAAGAGGTGTTATGTTCCATTAGGACAACGCCAGGTTACACACGTCTGTAGTGACACGCCAGAAACTCTGGGAGCTTGGTTGGAAAGTTTTAATGCATACACCATACAGTCCAGACCTCGCACAAAGCGATTACCACCTTTTTCTCGCATTGCAAAATTTCCTGAGTGACGAGAAATCGGGATCAAGAGAAGATTGTGAAAATCGATTACTAGAGATTTTCGCCAATAAGGGCCAAGACATGATAGAGGCATTATGAATCTATTTTTAAAATGGCAACAAATTATATAACAAAACGGTGCATATTTGACCTAAATCGGAAGCATGTTAAATAAAGTCTTCATTTTCATGCAAAAATAATGGATTTCTTTTTTTCCAACATAATATTACACACTATGTAAAAAACCTTATTAAAATGATAGACTTTTTCAATGTAATTAATCTCTTTATTTAGCATTATCAAATAGTTGATAATATTTAAATAATTCAATATAATGTAAATGCATAATTTGTTACAAATACTTCTTTAATAAACAATATCAGAATTGTGCATGCGTGATGTTTAAGGTTTTACTGTTACACTTGATACTGTCATACATTTGAATATGAAACATATGTCTTTTCAAGCAATATAAACTATCAAATTGAATGTCCTAACAATCACTTGACTGAAAACATGCTGAAAAAAAATATTAAAATGAATATGGGACTTTTTTTTTATAATTCCCTTAATAACCAATCATAAATAGGATTGTAAAAACATTTGATTTAAAATGCTGAAAATTAAACATAGAAATGAATTACAGAATTTTTGAAAATATAATTTTAACGTTTCATTTCCTAAATCACAAAGTTCGAAATTCATTTATTTCGAAACAAAAAAAATGTCCTTTCTTAACAAGTTGCTAACCTAAAAATTCTAGAAATATTATTTTATCTTTCTATACATTTTGAACATACTACCAGTATAAAAAAGATCACACAATCAAGAAAATTCCCGTGGTAATTGATATTTTATTTCAATAAAGTAAAATTAGAAGTCTTTAAAATTCTTTAAAAATAAACAAGTAGCAAGTGTATAATAATCAAGCACTTGAAACAAATATTGAAATGATAAATATAACAAAATATGTCAAATATGTACTTTGGTTTAAATCGACTGTGAAATATGAGCTATAATGATAAGAAATGTAATAAAAATATTTTTTTTTTTAAGTTTAACTGAGGGAAATCTCAAGCATGCGTAAAATAACTCTGCTACAATATGTTAATAACCTTAACAATCCAAGAGAGAAAAAAAAGCGTAACTGAGAAGTAAATGCAATTGAATAACACTTATTCAAGAATATTTAGTAAGTGAAATATTTGATTAAGGAAGGCAGAAACTCGGTCCCTAGATCCTTACGGAATGCTTAATTTAATTGACATCTGAGATATTATGTTATATCAAACTATATCTTAATTGATGATAATATGTTTTGACATAATCATATTAACTCGAATTTCTAAATATTACTTTCGTTAAAGCATTACGTAATGGTACAAGAATGAATGTAGGACATTTTTCAGAGAGCATTATTAATATAATTCCACTTCTTTTTTTCTAATTAAATACAATTAATTTTGAAAGAAGGAATTGACATGTCTCTTTTTACTCTGCTTTGTTGAAACTTACGTTATTCCGAAAAACATGTCTGCATTCTTAAAAGTTAATGAGTCATCTCACTACATGGTACACTTAAACAATATATTTTAATGATACAATAATATATTTTAATAATTAATTTCAGAAATTTAAAGAATACTTCTACATTAAATAAATGAAATGGATTTTAGTATTAACATTACGTCAGAAAAAATAACACATCACTCAATAAGTCCGACAGACACACAGGCCTAACAGATAAAACAACTTTTAGGCAAAATTCAACTTCATTTATAAAGCTACTCCGCTTCAAGAATGATACATTCATCCCCTTCTAATTTTTTAATACCCTTTTCAGAGAACGATTTGTCCTTGTCCTCAAAAGAGGCTTCAATTTCGGCAATCATTTCTTGATTTGAGTCAAACCACTTTCCCTGCCACATTCTTTTAAGGTCTGCCAACAGCCAGCAGTCACTGGTGGCTAGATCTGTACCGTACGGTGAGTGGGAAAGTAATTCGAATCGCAATACGATCAATTTGACCATCGTTTTCATGGACTTGTGGCATGGAGCATTGTTTTGGGGAAACAGCATTTTTTTTTCTTTTGCATTTGAGGACTTTTTTTCTTTATTTTTTTCATTCAAGGGATTCAATAACGCCATGTAATATTCACTATTATTTGTTTTGCCTTTTTCAAGGTAGTCAATAAACAAAATTCCATGTGCTTCCCAAAATACGGACGCCATAACCTTGCTAACTGATGTTCGCGTCTTTGGTCGTTTTGGACGGATTTCACAGGCTACTGCCGACTCAACTCACGATCGTTTTGTTTCAGGAATATAATACTGGATAAATGTCTCATCAATTTTCCCATATATACGTACAAAAACTTGTTCATTTCGCTTCAACAGCTCCAAACAACACTCAAAATTCTTTTTTATCCATGGTTCCTAAGCAAACAAAAATTGCTGCACTAAAGCCACACTGTAATTTTCCAACTAAACAAAGTATTATCACGAATCTTTGACATGTGCCGTTTGAAAGTTAGTACTAATAGGTTAGACTTAGGTAAGTTGGAAGGTAGCTATTTCTTTATTTTAGGCCTTGAACTTAAAGAGTGATGTGTTAAGATGAGTGATGACCAAATTTCGACATGATGAGGATGACTCAGTTTTCACTTATAAAGATTCCGCAGCAATTTTAAAGCCCGGCCCACTTAATTTCACACAACCATCAGTTTTAGGTCCTATGTTCTTCGATTAAGACGAAAATTTAGTCCACAATTAGACTCAATCATCGCTTTGCTTCCATAATTCGTGACTTACTATACCATGCATGACAGCTATAGAGCTTCTTCAGAAAATGAGGATGGTTTATACTGAATTTGCTCATGAAGAATGAATAGCTTCATAATATTAATATGTATTATTTGCGTGATATGTTACCTGTGTAAAGACTTGTAATATTTTGTATATGTGTTTTAAGCTAAGGACCTAAATTTTCTTTTTATTTTGAAATGCATTTTTCCAATATTACATTTTGAAATTCATAGTATGATTTAATTGTTTTTGAGGTTAACAATCTATAAAATGCATTCTAAGTATTTCATCTAAAATTTTTTTTTTAAATAATTAAAATTTTTATCAGCTGATTAGATATTGTAATAATAAAACAAAAACTTTTATCTTTGATAAATAATTTTTTTTTACTTCCACTCCGCTTAAATTTTGCAAAAAAAGTTTTTCAGAGACGTTAAGAAACTTTTATTAAATTTCAATATAAAATTTGATGTACATATTGAAGCACATATTTGATGATTTTTAGTATCTTTTATAGTTTCTTTTTCTAGAAATATTAAATTAACCTTTTATTAAAAGATTATTAAGAAATTCGTCAAAATACACACGTATAATGTGTGTGAAGTTTATAATTTCCATAACAGCTTGGAAAAAAAGGAAACTGCCCAATTTTCAAACTTGAATAATTTTTATAAAAATATCAGAGAAAAACGGGTCAGTAGAAAAACATTGTTTAGGTAATATTTAGTTTGTAGATCATATTTTTGAAAATAGAAATTTATAGTTTCACGTGTTTAAATAAAAAAAGATATTTTACTAATCTATTTCTAATAAGTTAACGATGATTTTGTTTAATTGTTATTAGTTATATATTTAAATTAAATAAATTTTCAAAAAATGTATATTGTATATTTGTAGAATCGGAACTAATAGAAGAAATTGCACTATTCTAAAAACATTTCCATTTTAAACTCTGTTTAAGTTCTTTTGTAACGTTTATACCCCTTTATTCAAGCCTTAAATAAGTACTATCAAAATAAAGCACAAGGTGTGACAACTAGGGATTGCAATACCGGAATACCGAATACTGGTATTTTGAGCCATTTGTGCAATTTTGTAATACCGTTATTTACAAGTTAAAATGTATTTATTCACTTTATATTCAATTACTTATCTTCCCTCCTATCCTCTTTTCCATTTTCATTCTACTATTATAGCAATGCCTATTTGTTGTTATTATATTATAGTTTCTTCAGAAGGCGAGGTTCTCATATCGAACATCATAAAATAGTACTTACAGAGATTAATTAAGTGAAATGTACGTGAAAACCAGCTAACAGGGAACTAAAAAATTTTCATACATGAATTTCAGCTTAAAATAAATTTATTACTTATAATTTTATTCATTTAATCTTTCCACAGATGATGTTAAAAAGTAATAGTAAAAGACAGGCATCACCTCAGAGAACCGTAAGATAGACATACTTTTAGAGAGTTTGTGCCTAGACTCTGAAAGAAATGATGTATGCAATAATAAGCGTGTCATGTTACTAATGAATCGAAAAGGGGTATCTACAGTGAAAAAAACTTTTCGTGTTCTTGAATTTAGCAAAATGGAATCCACTAATGCTTCGCAAAAGCATTTTTGATCATGATTCAGAAAAGAAGCTCCAGGTAGAAAATCTATCTAACAATGGTATGAAAAACTTAAAACTACGGGCCATTTGTGCAAAAGTAAAAGTCCTGGACGAAGCAGAAACAGAGTATCACAGGAGATACTTTAAAACGCGTTTGGGTGTAAAGGGATTACTAGCTAGATGTGTGTCGTGTATTTAAAGATTCACTCATAGAACGTCTCTGTGACTATTTCTAACAAAACTTCAAATAGTCCAAAACAGATCTGTTATAGGATGCATTCAATTTCATACATTATTTTTGATTTATAGTGCATCGAAACTGTATACTTCTTTATGAATCACCTTGTATTTTAAGGGATTTTAAGAACATTTTAAATATAGAATTAATTATTTTCGTTAAATATAGAAGTAAAGAACAAATATACAAAGAGTCCTTTCCTTTTTGAAATGTATTAAGGTATCTGACTATGTTCGGAACCGTGATTTTGTAAAAGCTTATAAATAGATAATATTTATGATATTTAGTGTCGCTTAGATTAAAAAATGTATATAAAATCGTTTTAAGAATAGTATAACAATAAAAAATTATTTAAGCACAATATTTTGATAAGAAACGAACATAGAACGACCCATTTTCAAAATATTCTCCTTTTGTGAAAAATGCTTCTATTATAATATTTTGTCTGTATATAGCTCAGACCTCTGTGCAGAGGCTCAACTAGAATTTTTGATATATATAACTTAGAAGTCTGTTTATCTATGTTTTACGACAACAGAGGGGAGAAATTTTATGAAAAAAACGCCGATAATTATTTTAATGGATTGTAATTCTCAAAATAGTGTGAATTTTTCAAAAATTATAGTTGAGCCTCTGTATAAAGGTCTGAGCTATATACAGGAAAAATATTATTATAATAGAAGTATTTTTCACAAAAGGAGAACATTTTGAAAAAAGGCTATTCTAAGTTAATTTTTTGCCAAAATATTTTATTTAAATAAATTTTTTTTGTCAAAATGTCTTTAAAACAAATTTATACATGTATTCTAATCTAAGTGACACCAAATATCATGAAAATTATCTTTTTATGTGTCTTTTTAAAATCACAGTTCCGAATGTGTGTGTATTAGGATACCTTAAAAACATTATTTAAAAAAAAACAACGTTGGTTTTTCAAATTGATGAAAAGAATTGAGCTTTTTATTACTAGTTATTTATATGAGAATGCAAAAATATGTTTTTGTGGAAGATGGAATTATTAAATTTCTATATAAACCAATCAGTTGATAATAATTTAAAGTAACTTAAGTTTACTTTTACTCTCATCGTGTTTCCTTTTAAATATTTTTTTTTAACTATTTTTACTGGTAAAATCATTTTTATCCGTCTATGTATAAATCAAGTCTCAACAAAGACTATAAATCGTCTAAAATTAAGTCATTAATTTTTATCGTCATTCTTCTTGACAAAAGTAATACTTTCCTGTCAGAAAATAAAGAAAATACCATAAGGAGTACATATCCCTTTCCTGCAGAACTTAAAGTTATGTCCTTTTCAACTTAAACTCTGCAGAAATAAATCATAATTTTATGCCGGATATACTCAAACTTTAAGTATTAAATTTATGAAAAGATTCATAGGGAAAAATATATTATATATGCACTTAATTATAAATCTGTCCGGAATTATTACATTTTGACTGATTTAAATCTTAAGTGCAGGTCTGCAAATAAGGAAAAATATCATTTTCGAAGACTTAACTTTTTATCTACGGTTGACTTAGGTATAACTATTTTTTTTTGGGGGGGGGGTAAATTATAGCTTCTATGAGATAAAAAAAAGACCAAAAAAGTTCAATTTCAGTATTCTTCCAAATTCCAGATGAAATCTGAAAGTGCACGAGTTCGAAAAAAAGAAAAGCACTCTAAAAACTGTTTAACAGTAATTTCCATTAAAATAGCTGTATAATTTTACCATCTCACATCACAAATCCTCCCATGACAATAAAATTCTCCTATCACAAGCTTTGGAATCCTTCATATGATAAGAGTTTTGTATTTTTACATTTATCGAATAAGGTTTTTTTATAGTAAAAAATCAGTAGAAAAGGCTAATTAATCTCCAGAGAAAACATTTTATGTAGTAAATTCTCACGCCAAAATCCTTTAGTTCGTTGAAAATGTTTTATCGTCGAAGTTGAGTCTGATAAAAAAAACCTAAAGGTTTTTCCTCATTATTTGCTGTTAAATTAAAGTCATTATAATCAGACAGTTAGAAAGACATATTAAATAACTCTTCTCATAGAGAGAATATCTAATTCTTATCCTTATCTAAGTATTAAAATTCCTTAAAGATTTAAAATATTCACTTTTATCATATTTTTAAAGCAGCTTAATGAATTTTAGTTAAGAGAAAGGGAGCATGTGTAGTTTTTTCGGGTTATTTTCGCTTTCATAGTTTTTTTTCTTTAAAACGTATCAACTAGTTTTTTCTACAGTCATGTATATTAGTTATATGTTTTTTCACGCAGAATAATGTTACAAAATCCTGTCTACAGAATATTTTCATGTGCTTTTTTCGCTTTAAAATATTTTAGAATTCATACTTAGTAAGTTCTCATTTAAAAACTTAATCTTGATAACTAAATTAAATCCACAATGATCATGAAACCAATAAATGCATAATTTTTATTTAGTCAAATTAACATTAAATATTGCTTGACTAATATATTATAATTTTTGAAAAATCAGCATTTATAGCTACTTCTTTCTTTCAGTACATAAAATATTTTAAGAGAGAAACAGAGAAAAAGATTCTTATAAAATTATTTTTGTTAAAGGGTTATGCACACATGTTCTCATACAAGTGAGAGGTCACCGATTTATAAAATTGAATAAAATTTTATTTTGCATAACTTTCGAAGTAAAAGTATAAAAGTATACATTTTAATTTATCTTTTTTTTAACATAATCCTGAACAACATTTAAATGAAAAGAATAATATCTGATACTCATTTTGACATTATTTTATTTCAATAAGTCCTAAATTTATAATTAAAAGTCCAAAATAACATTTTTACTGTTGAAAAATGATAAAAAAAAATCATAGCTAAAGCTGTTATGTATTAATAATCATGCATATCATTAACTCTGAAACTCTTCTCTTTCATCCAAACAACTGAAATATATAATCCCAAATATTCTCAGTACGCTAAAAAATACTCTGAATTTTCTATGATTTCAGAAAAATTTATCGTCAAAAACAATCATATCATTTCTCGAAAATATTTCATTGTTCATTAGCATATGTATGAGATTATGCCTCGAATTCGGGTTTAAAATATATCTTCTCTTCGTAATATTCAAGCCCGCCAGGTATGCTTCAAGTAACGCTCTAAATCCAAAACTAGAACTAAGATTATTAATTCAAGTTTCTTCCTAAGTAATCTCAAGGGGATTATACAGAAAATAAGCGAGAAGGTAATAAATAAGAGAATCTCTCAGTATACCTGGTCTTAAGTCAGCAAAAATAAATAATAATTTTTCAGATTACTGATACTCAGAGTCAAGAATTTTAAGCTTAGTAGATACGAAATTAAACTAAATGAGTTTTTTTTAATTTCTTCAAACTGGTGTTGAAAGGTAGGAGATAATTTGAGCTATTGTTTTCTGCATTTCTTTCTCTTTGGAAATTTTCAAGAAAATAATTTTTTTTATGGGAAAATGTTTCTGAAATTATGCGTACAAAAACCTTTTTTGTTAGAAATATATATTCAATGTACAAATATTAATTATATATTAAAAAATTTAGAATGTGAGGGAATATTAACGTCGCACTGTTCAGATACGCGAGGGCTTTTGGCGACGGACCACGTAATTTTGAACCATGGTCAAGTGATCTGAGCTGGCACTCCCCTCTCCTAACTACCACACCACACCAATGGGAGGATGGTTCAGCTCTCGACAGATTTAACATGCATCGCTGCCCTACTCGACGGGTCTTTAGTGGTAGGGCAGGCCTGCCATGATTCGATACCTTGACCACTGGGCTACCCCAGCCCTTAAAAATATTTAGAAACTAAGCCAGTGCTTCTCAAACTTCCGATACTTGCGACCCAATTTTAAGTCATAATTTACTTCGCGTCCCTCTTTCATCCAAACAATAACAATGTATTGAATTCAATAATAATAATGTACTTCTACGTAAATCTACAGTATAAATTTAATTACAAACCGTACAAAATATCAAGATAAGTATTACATTTTTTATATAATTTTATATATGACAAGCCCATGGAGTCACCGGTAATTGTTAAACTTGTTCTTAGCATTCTTAAATTAATTACCAAATACAATGTGTAGTCTGATACATTTAAAAATATATTATATCGGTGTAAATGCCTATTTTATTTTTTATTATGTCAGAATGTATTTTGTCTTGCTTCCTTTCAATAAATTAATATTTTTAAATAATGTTTATTTTCGACGTTTGGATAGGCTCGCGCCCCCCTCGATGGTTCATCACGCCCCAGTAGGGGGCGTGCCCCACAATTTGAGAAACGCTGAACTAAGCGTATTAGAAAAGTAAGCCACAATGTATTTTAGATTTTACTAAGACTCGACAGATAATATTTAATCTATTGAACAAAGGAATAAAAGAAGTCGAATTTAGATGCAGAATAGTATCATGGTAAAATAAAACATTTACAGACAACGCAGTTTGGGATAATTAAAGTGAGTAAGCTCTTATGATTTAAATAATTTATAAGAGAACGCACAGAGAACGTATTTCGTCCTTAATCTTCAATAATTTAATAAACTTAGTGCAATGTCCGAAACTCGTGGAGATCTTTCTCCACAGAAATAAAAAGAAAATATAAAATGTAGTTGAACATTATCAATTCTCATTGTATAATGAGAAATACATTTAATATAGTATTTATCAAACTCCTTTAAAAATTCCTCTAAGCATTTTTATAAGTATTATCCAATTTCGAACTTTTTCATTAAATTTAGTTTATTTCGAACATGAATATCACATATAAAAAATTGAAAACTATCAGTAAAGATTAGGGTTTAGAAAAATAATTAAAGCTGTTTCACAGTCATATATCTTACTTAAATATTAGTTGCATTTACATGTGAGATGAAGCAGAATAATAAATTTAACTCTTTTCACCTTGACAAATCCACTTTTCCATATACATTTACGACTTTTATATAAATAAAACTATTTTGTTAGCATCTAAAATACAGAAACATAACAGAATTTCGGAGAACACAGCCGTAAATTTGATTTGAATGAAGAAAACAACAACTTACAGGTAGTTCATCATGTATCCTGTAGTGGAAATGGGGATATAGTACACAATTTATCAATATGCATTTGGACACTCACGCAAAAGAGTATGTATCAAGTCCTGTTCTACGGCACGCCTTCTGCACTTAAATTTGGCCTAGTAAACAGCATTGGCACTAGTCTTATGCAAGATACCATGAAATTCAGGGATGTCTGACCTCGTGTAGGGCGTAATTGTGTCGAATATCAAAGAAATAGCCGACCCCTAATAGTCATATCTAGTGAAGTAAACATTCCAAAATCGACAATGCCTTATGCTACTACAAAGTGGAAGGTGACTGAGGACTGTCGAATGTGCTTCAACCCGGCAGACCCACGAAACTCATAGATAGAGACCGACACGTGCTCTGAAAAATAATTCAGAAAAAACAACACCAAACCGATAGCCCACATACTCCAAGAGTCCCAATAAGCATCTGTGACTGTTGTTTCGATAAATACCATCCACAAGGAAGGACAATTGCTTGATTTCCATGGTCATGCTGCCGCTCATAAACTTTTTTTTACAAAATCCAGCCACGCTGCTTGGTTAAGGTAGTGTAAAGAATTTCGAAATTGGGCTTATTAGTGGAAACAGGTTCTATGGAGTAATGAATAAAGGTTCAATCTCCACCAGTCGGATGGCAGATTCTTGAATAACGCCTTTTTTTCAGTGTGCATTGCACCTACAGTTAAGTTTGGTGGTGGTGTAATTATGGTCTGGGGATGTTTCTCATGGTATGGATTGCCATCCTTGATGCCAATTCATGGAAAGCTCAACGCTGACTTCAATTCCACGATTCTAGACAACAATGCGCTTCCTATGCCAGGGCAATTTTGAAATTGGATCATTCTTACTTCCAGGACGATAACGCCACTTGTCATGTTGCAAGATCCACCACGTATTGGTATGATGATAATGGCGTGAAAAACAGGACTGTCCAGAAACCGGAATTGAATCCTACAGAAAACCTCTAGGACGAGATGAATTGCTGCATTAAAGGGGTACAGCAACCGTCAAAAATTTGGGAAAGAATATAGAAATGTATGTCAAATGAACACTTTTGAAAATCATGCCCCAGAGTGTTAAGGCCATAATTGCCTCTGCTGGAGAATGAATATGAACGTATTCATATTCAATACCAACTATTAAAGATGAATACGTTTTGTATCTTACATTACAGGTGTCCAGCTACTTTTTGGGCATGTATATATATAGTGTAATAAAAGACAAATTATAATTCCTACAATGCTAAGAATGAACAAAAAATGGATTTTAAAACCTATGAAAACCCTCTAAAATATAAGTAGACATTTAAAAAGTCAATAGACCAAAAAGGAAAACTATCATGGTTTTTAGAGCCGTCACAGTGAAATAGGACAGTGATTTAGGACAGAGAAATAGGGTTAAGCTTGCTTTACAGAATCCATCCTTCCCCATCCAGTAGAAAGTTTCGACACAATAGCGCAATAGAAAGTGAAGAAAAAACGTACACTGTATAAAGAAGCCCAGTCTAATAATAGCACGTGTAAGCGAAAGTACTATTTATAACAAATAAACTGAAATGAATGACGATAGTAAAATTGTTCATTGTTACATATTGAAACTAACAATAAACCAATAGTAAGATCTTAATTTACCAAACTTTTTATAGTTCTCGAATAATAAAAAAATAAAAATGAAAAGTTATGTGTATGGTGTTGTTACTGCATTAACGCCATCCACAAAGTGGTGTTACAATCTGTAAGTGTGCCTGACTCTCAACTATTGCGCCGTCTACATGACTCTATAATAATAAAAAGCAAAATATACTATTTATAAGTGATATATATATACATATATATATAGTGAGAGAGAGAGAGTATTTGTACACACACACACATATATATATATTTATATATATATATATATATATAGTATAACATAATCCTTATTATTCTGAATAATAAGAAATACTTATAGGTGAAACCATAAACTGCTTCTTAATCAAGATGTGGTAAGGAATACAAGAGCAAATAAGCAGTACACATATTTCCCGTACAGACATATAAGAATTCTGAATAACATTTATAATCGCGGTGCTACTTACGAAACATTTGTCTAAGTGTGCACAGTGTTACTCAAAACGTCACATTTAATAATACTAAGAAAATATTCACGCAAAAAAAAATACCTTCACTTACAGAATTCATTTCTCTCTCTTCAGAGTTTTTTTATTATGAAATTAGGTATTATGAAAGTCTCAGAGTTTTTTTTTATTATTACTTACCTTTTTGTACTCGAGAAGAAACGTAATCTTCAGAATCAATAAATCTCACTTTGTACTATTACGAGATGTAACTGATATAAAAAAAATGTATTTCCGGGGGATAAAGAGCCCACTTTTCTTTCTGCTGAGTTTATGGAGGAGCACTCTTCCTATAAATATAAAATGTCTTACACGCAATGTCAGACCCTAACATAAGTGCGGAGAGAACCTGCCTCACGAAGTCAAAATATTTTCTTGAATATTTTCATTCTTGCAAGCCTTTTCCCACAAAATCATTCAAGTATATGCGATATATTTTTCACGCTTCTATGAATTTCAATTTTAAGAATAGTTAAACTTCATTTATTTACGATGGTTGGTTTTTTTAAAAAAATTAACGCTTTAAGGCTACCATTAAATAATATGAACGATATCAAAAGGATTAGGCACAAATTTAAAACAAAACAAAAAATAATCCAATTTATATTTTCTAGGTTAAAACTTTTTATAATTGCTTTTAGCGGAAGAGAAAACGTATTTATTACTAAACATACTTTACTTGTAACTATTACGGTTGCATATATTTAAATACAATCAGAATCATTTCGTTTTCTTAAGTATGATTTAATTCATAAGGACTTTTAAGGTACAAAAAACGTTCTAAACCTTCAAAAAAATTGTTTCTCAATTTTCATCTTTAAAAAAAGTAGATTTAATGCTTATTACAAAAATGCATAACATGAATACGTTTAAAGCTTAATACTCGGGTAACTGCAGATTTAACAAGCTAAAAACAGATGCCACGCCCAGCTGTACAGCTGAAAAGCATACCCACAAAAACATTCCTTCCAAGAGCCAGTTCTTTTTAAGATTAAAAACACATTTAGAAACTTAAATGCAAAATAACTTTTATTGAAATGTTTGCATAGCTGTACCCAAAACTCACATGAAGTCTTCAATAACTGTGTTTAGAATTGAGTCCCTAAAAACACATTTCTGAGCAAGAAAAAAATTGACTAAGTTAGAATTTGTTAAGCTGAGATACCAGTACAAAAAGCCAGAAAAAAGGGAACAGGACTTTTGAAAAACAAAATAAAAAGAAGCGGAAGGCTTTGGAAGAGTCCACACAAGATGAATAAAATTCTGTAATGTTTTCTATATCAAACTTTATGTAGCTGTACCATTTTATTTAGTTTTTTTTTTTTCCATATTACTCAAAATGTGTTTTTCCAGTTCTTAGGTATATTTGTAGAAAATTCTGTCTATTATATTTCAATGAAACTTGGCACATTTTCCGTATAATGATAATGTTTTTAATGCTACTAATTTAATTTTAGAAATGTTAGTATTTTTTTTTATTGTGTGTACAGTTTCTATAAAAAAAATTAGCATTTTTATCAAAGTTTCAAAAAGTCACGGTTAAGGTTTTTTTAACAAAAAATACCTAAGCAATGAAATCTAAAAAATAAAAAGTAAAATCCTTTAAATAAAGGTACAATTTTGTAACTAAAACATTATGTTTTGTGGTGTTGTATGTTACACAAGAAAAAAAATTCAGGTACCTAATTATCACCATGTATACGAAAGCTTATTTGGTGTGTACTTTTTCGAATCCTTGTTTTTAAAATTTTGTATTAATTTTGCAGTTTTATGTTATAGTACTGGGATGGTGAACCAATGGTACGCGTGCCATTCGTGGCACGTGACACAATATTTAGGGCACGTCACCGATCAAAACGGTTTGTATTTTTATTCAAAATAACAAGGTTCACTAAGAAGTATTACAAACAAACGTGAGTGATTGGTCGTGGTGTGCGATGCGGCGAAGAGCACTCTCACTTGTTACTGTCTTACAATCCTAATATAAAAGTTAATTGTTATCTAATCTGTAACAAAGAAGTCACACTAACCTTACTTTAATTTGCACTGCACGTATAACTAAAACATTTACAACACAATACAGTACACAAAATATATTTTTTCGTACATACAGAGTTTTGAGTTGGTATTTAGTTTTAATAATTTAATAGTTATCATAAATCAAAATTATTTCACGGCACGTCTATATCTCTTTAAACATTTCTTCAGAAAAAATGGCTCGTTGATCCATAAAGGTTCACTTGTCAAAAGTTTTTTTTTTACTCTTGGAGTCCTTGTGTTTTTGAAAATAATGTTTTTTCGAAAATCAAAATTTTGGGTGTTTTGCATTACTGAGAGCGTCCCGGCTCCCTTAAATTTTGGAATCATATTAGAGCGAAAAAAGCAGAAAAAGTATCGCTTAATGAGAATACTTTTCTCAATATGTGTGCTTGTGATATATGCTATAAAACAGTTGTGATGGAAAATAGCTATTTGAGTTTTAATGTAATAAACGCAACAAAAATTAACAAAAATTATATTATGCTTCCATAACTTGAATCTTAGAGCAACAAATAATCTGATTTTCAGTTTTCTTGCCTTAGGAATATAATCTTTTTTAAAACAAATATTTATCCCAGTTCATTCAGGAAATTGATTTTTTACCACAAAGCATTCAGAATCAAAATTGTGTGATAATTGAACTATTATTACATTTCTTTCATGAATTGTATTCATCGCTGGTAATTCTAATCAAATGATTATATTAATAGGCTTAAGGTATTCCACGTATTATGCTAATCCATAGAGAATACTGTGAAACGTAATTTTGGTTAGTTGTTATCGAAGTAATTACAGTTTTTTTCCATCTGATACATTTTAATAGATTCATTTACTAAACAAATTATTAGTTGTTTAGTCCACACCTTGACAAACAGAGAAAAAAAATGGCAGCTAATTGTACAAACATCTGACTTTGATTTTTTAGACTTCTGTTCATTATAACGAAAATTATACTAGCCAATTTGGTGATAAATAAAGGTATGGACAGAAAAAGGATACAAACATGAATTACACGTTAAGAAATAATATATCTTAAAGAAAATACCTTACATAGATCAAAAAGTTTGCAAATTTTTGTATGTAGTTGTAAGGAAATATTTTGAATCAGCGTACAGAAAAGAAATTATTGCAAAAATTTTGACAATGCCAATGTCCTGAACTTAAGATTGAAAAACTTTGCTATGAAAACAAGTGATGTAAGAAAAAATTTTAAGTCAATTCCTACTTTGAATGGATGAATAGAAGGTATTTTATTAAAGACTAAAAATTTGAACAAGTTAAATATATATATATATATATATATATATATATGTCGTGTATTTTAGTAGCGTTGGCCGGTGTATGTAGTTGTGTCATATTTGATTTATTAACGACGTCTTCAGAATGGAGTTTTATCTTTTATTTTAAAGCACACATAGCATATCTCACGTAGCAACTGGTCACTCACTTTCTATTTTACATCTCTTTGGTAAAAACACATGAGCAGACACATATAACGGAAGCGATATCTTGACGAACATAACAAAAAGACAAAGAGGAGCAGTTATTCACATTCTTACATGATGACGGCAAGCAAAGAGAGCGATTGCATCAAATTTTTGGTTTTGTACCAGCAGTGCAAGCGCGTGACTATTACATAATAGTAGTTCTGATTGGATAGAATAGGGCGGGACAGGGATTTCGGTTAAGTCGATTACGATTAAGATTACAATGTTATTTTTAAACTAATGAATTAAAGTTATTTTAAATATTAGTACAAAGAGTTAAAATAAAAAGAATACTAGAGGGAATTATTACACTGTTATAATAATTCTGTAATATTTCTGGAGAGTGGTAATAATATTGTAAAACGTGGCAAGTGGATGTTATTACTGTAGCTAACGAAAGATTGGGCGTGGCCGGTAGTGCATTGTTCTTGTATGTTGATGTATTTTCTATTATGGGGTTATGAGGCAGTCTTGTAAATTAGTAAATCCAATTTATTGAATATCTTGCAACACATATAAAGATGGACGGAACAACACAGACAAAGAAACTACAACACACAACACAAAGCAGCCGGCTACATAACTACAGAGAAACGAGCGAAGAAGAGAATTTCCAGAGACATCGGTTTTTATACACGACGGTGACATTTTTGTAATAAGAGCTCTGATTGGTTACAATGGGCGAGAAAGGGATTTAGGATGTACTAATACTAGTCGATTACGATTAAGATTACAATGTTAGTTTTGAACCTAAGAATTAAAGAGTATTTATAGATTATTAAAAAGAGTTCATTAAAAGTATGT
>BMAV01015121.1:135989-156252 GCA_019973955.1 Trichonephila inaurata madagascariensis
TAATTTAAGTTATTCTTAATAAAAGTTGTGTTAAGAATCCAAAATGTATCATCATTTAGATAATCCCACACCTCTAGCTTACGCGGATCCTAATAGACATAGTCATCACAGGATGGCTATGTCTCAGTATGTGTGTGTGTTTATACGAAAAATGGATTTTTGAAATTCCAACTGTGGGGTGGGGAGAATGACTAAGGATCGGTGAGAGGTAAAAGTTATAAAAAAATTATTATACAACCTATAAACGATTTGATAACATGTTTATTTTGAATTGGAAAATATCAAAATTAAATTAAATCAAATTATCATACTTACAAGCATAATATTGGCTATAAATTCAGTTTCGTATGATATACCATGAAACATGGCACGACACAATAGTATCTTGTACATTTCTTTATCTTTTTACGCTTCTCATCTATTACTAACATCTAGCTTATCTTTTTTTTTATTAGAATGGATCTCAGACGGTCATTAGAAATAAAATAACGCGAGATACCCATGCGAGACACGGGCATGTGCAAATTTGCCGGTAACTTTTGCCCTTTTCAGACTCGGGAAAATTCGTTTAGGTGTTAAATAATAATTAGTAACGTATTAGTTATCCGGTAATTGGAAACTTCATTAGTTCTTTTATTTTATTCAATTCCTTTTATATTTTTATAAAAAAAATTCCTTTAATATTTTCATTTGTTGAGAGTGAAATCTTAAAATTAAAAATTAGGTTCTCTCTCTTTTGTCGTCGATACAACCCTCAAACTAGCTGATTCCATTTAGCAATTTATCCTTTCTACATATTATTTTGACAACTTGGACAGTTGTCATATTTAAGCAGATAGTCGTGTTTTTAAATGCTCGAAAATGGAAAACATGCGGTTTTCATACAAAACTACAACTTAAAAAAAAGAATACTCAGAGTTTTGGAATGCAACACAATCCTATCTCAAATTTTTCTCAGTCTAGGTAATTATCTTCTAGTTTATGACAGGTTTAAAATTAATTCACATTCTGATATTGGCTTCCCGTCTTCTTGTCATTCTTTTTAAAAAAAGAAACCAGGACGAAAATTGATATTTTAGACAAACCACACACGACATTCGCAATTAATCATCAAAAGGTAATTATGCACTTGTTTTCGAATATTCTCATCCTTTCTTTGGTAAAACTATATGTAAATCAAAATCTCTGTAATAAATCAATACGATTTTCATCCAACATTATCTTTGCAAGATGATTGACCAAGAAGTATTTTAAATGTGTTGTGTTATATATACAACTTAATAATAGTTTTAAATTTCCACATATATTTCTTACTCCCAAATTACATAAAGAACCAGTCAAATTTAGGACAGTTACAAACGGTTTTAATACATATATCAGCAAAACAGGCAAAATTCCCCATGAAATATTACATGAAACACAATAAATAATCTTAAATCCACAGCCATTCTTAAAAATAGTAAATCATTTATTGAACAAATGAAATATAAAAAAATTTATTCAGTCTATAGTTTAAATTTTGAAGATCTTTTTAATTCCATTAATATTGATGATTTGATTAATATACTTGTAAATTTACTTAAAGATAATTTATTTAATAATGTTAATTAAGATAGATTTGGTTCACTACTTAGGTTTGTACTTAAAGAGAACTATATATATCATAATGGTAACTATTATCTGCAGATTAAAGGTTTGCTATAAGGTAGCCCTGCAAGCAACTATCTTGCCAATGTATACTTACATTATTTTGAAAGTAGTTGCATTAATAATTCTAAATATTATATTTATCGGTATAAAGATGACATAGTCATTTTTGGCAAACAAGCCAATTTTATACCTAACATTAATTTTTATCCACAATATCTTAATTTAATACAGACAAATAGTAATAACAATGAAGCAAATTTTCTTGACAAACATATCAAATTAAAAGATAATGTAATAGTTTCTAATATTTATTATAAAAAAGAATTTAGTTTCAGTATTATAAAAGCTCCTCATTGGGAGAGTAATGTACATGTTTCTATATTCCGAAATATTGTTATTAATTATATTCAACGTAATAAATTTCTGGTGTCAAAAGAAATTATATAATGTTTATTCTCGCAGTTGTTTATTTTAAACTATCATCTAACGGTATTTTCTGAATCATTGTAGGATGATATTTATTTTACTTCTTACTAACGACACAAACACAATGTTGATGTTTTGTCAAAAACCGTCGAACCATCAAAGCTGTGTGGGCTGCAGCATTATAGTGAACGTGTTCTACTGCACGTTCGTTTCCACAGAAATTTGATCAATGGTCTTTCGACGATTTTCATCAACTGCACATTTGGCTTTGGCACTGTTTTCATTATTTATTCTTGTCAAAAGACGCCCTAGGTATAAAATTTCTTCAATTGACATTCTGCCTGATTTTAACAGGAAAAGCTTTTTTAAACCTATGATTTCCCCAAAGCATCACCATTAAAGATTTATCAAAGTATTGCAACGCTCTCGGTTGCGGTGTTTTCAACAGAATTCAGAATTTTATACACAGTATTTGTTCTTTGTGGTCAACCATCTCAGTAATCGCCGAATTTCTTAAACAGGAACGCACAAAATAGCACCGCAATCATTCCTCTCAACTCAGTCTGACACAGCTTACTAACAATCGCAATAGATTTCTAAATAACACCACCAAACAGCATGTGTGCAACAGTTCAATTTCTCAGTTTTTAGGTAGCTCCTCATAAATAAAAGCTATTATTTATAAATTTATGAGCATCACTAATAGTACTTTTTTTTAAAAATTACATTTGAAAAGTAGAATTTTGTAATAAATATGGTTAGTAAAATGTAATAAAACAGTCGAATAAAAAAATACAGGAAAAGTAATATAATTGTTCATTAAAATAAGTTTGATTTTTCAAGTTTTTGTGGTATTTAAAATTTTAAATACAGGTTTGTGATTTAATAACAGACGTGTAATGGTTTTAATATTCTTTGTTAGTCACCAAACAAATTTATAAATGAAAAATATATCCTTTAAATTTGATTTTTTCAGAAAACTTCCCATCTTCTGCCATGTCCATTATATAACATCATTACAGAAAAAAACCCATTTCTTCAGTTTACGTAACTGAGAGGCCAAAGAAAATTTGGAACTTATATTCAGCATAAATTATATGTCTGGAGAATTTTCTAGAACGAAAAATAATTTTATCAGTTAGAAGGTAAGCATTTTAAAAGTTTAATAAATAAAAAAAATTCGAAAAAGTTGTTTCAAAAAATATAGAATATCACGATGATGCTTATGAAAATTTTTTATATTTACGTTCTTTAGAGCTTTTTCTAA
Organism: Trichonephila inaurata madagascariensis; assembly: GCA_019973955.1. Taxonomy (NCBI): domain Eukaryota; kingdom Metazoa; phylum Arthropoda; class Arachnida; order Araneae; family Nephilidae; genus Trichonephila; species Trichonephila inaurata. The sequence continues at coordinate 139,333 of BMAV01015121.1, forward strand.
TTGCCATACTTCTATTTCTAGATAATATTTTAAGAAAGAATTAATTTATTAAAAGGAAGTATAAATTTTTATACATCTTTTTCTAGATTTTTTTTCAGAGTACCTCTAAATAAATGCTTCTTAAGTAGTAGATTTCTTTTATCAAAATAATAATAATAATAATAATTTAGAAATTTATTAAATCAATGCCTAGCAACTTGTATAAATAAAAAATAAATCTAGCACTAATTTTTTATTGGAATTTGTTATTGAGCTTAACCCTTTCAGACCATTCTACACGATCGGGCGGATTAGATATTCGTATACCTTTTTGCTTCTAGAATAGTCACATATAAAAAAAATAACAAACCTAAACCGAACGATCCAGCGGGTTTGCAGAAAGTTTTTTTTTTTCCTAATGGGGCTGCAATTTAGCAACTTAGCCTTTGCAGACACGGCAAGTCCCCAAATGTAAGAGCCATTTTATGGTTGCACCACTAGTGATGGCCTCGTTACCAAATGTGGACGCTTGGATTAATTTTTAATTCATATCATCGGATGCTAAATATTGCCGTGAATTAATTTTGTCGAGAGTATCAGAGCCAAATTTGCAGAAAGTGTAAAGTATCACTTTTTATCAGAGACGCGATGGATGTAGTCCATGTTTTACTTTCAGCGCGTAAGTCTACATTTGCTTACAAATACAACGGATAGATGTCACATTTTATGTGTCATTAAAAGTTTTTAATTAATATACTTCTTTTTCTTAGATACGCGTGTTTGTCTTGTTGCTTAAATATAGTAAAAATATTAATAATACTGCATTAATGTTGGTTTTAAGACTCAGGATTTCATTACCAGCACGACCATGTGACTTGGACATTACTTGAGTCACTGAAGCTGTAAAATTAAATGCTTGCCATGTGAATTTTTTTTTCTATTTCATTAGTTTTGATGATAGAATAAATAAAAACGAATTATATCGTTATATAATTAACACCATATTTTCTTCAGGTTTGTCATGGATTAACCCCTTTTTTTTCTTTCTCTCGCTCTTTCTTTGCAATTAATTTTCTTTTTCATACATTTGATGAGCTGTACGGCATTTTCATCGTCTGCACCGCTATGCGCATCCGCAACTCCCCCCCCCTCCCCCCCCCCCCAAAAAAATTATGGTTTCTTGTGGGGGTTGGTAAAGTGTGGTTCCAATTATTTATTTATTTTTTTAAATGATAAAATTTTCTGATCCATGTCATCATTTTTCATGGAATATTATGCTAACTTTTAACAAAAAACTTTTTCAAGCGTCTAAAAGGAAAAAAAAAATCCACACACCTAAAGAATTTTGCAATTGACGGATAAGCCAGATTCGGAACTTAGTGATCTCTCGGATGATGACTAAGCTGCTGACAACGTATACTGAAAGAAGAATCATGTTCAGATGAGAGCGATGAAGAAAAAATATGAAAATATTTATAATGGAAAGACAATTTTGGAGCATCTTTTACCATCAGAACCTCTTGAGCCCATTCATTTCATTGTCTTAGCTGTAGCAAATCCTTTATTTCAGTACAAGCAAGACGCAATACTAAACAAAATTCCTCCAAAAATCACAATGAAACTCTTAAAACTTAAGTTAGAGATAGCTGAAACGTTAGCAGCATCTCTGCCTACTAACAAAAGTATTTTAACTTACAATGAAGATGACAGTGTTATAATTTCTCTCACAAATGAAGTCTTATAATCCATTTGCTAAAAGACCATGACAGGATAAAGGGTATGGTATGTATAGCCATTTTGGATGTGCTGATGAAAATTCAAGGCCTCGCAAGTTCAGATTTGAAAATGCGAAAGCAGTTCTATAACACTTTGTGAAAAATGCAATGTTTCTTTACACTTATCAAAGACAAAAACGTGTTTTAAAGATTTTCACAGTAAATAAATAATGAATCAATAAAAGAAATAATTATAAATTGATAAGAGATCGTGTGGATACCTGTCTATGTTCCGGAGGGGAGAGGTGGAAAAATTTTTATCATTTTTTCCAGTGTCAGTGAGGTCAATATAGTGTTAATAACCAGAAGAATTTAATATTTAAAGATAAAAATATTTTGGGTCTTAAAGGGATTAAAAAAAAAACAAAAAAAAGAAAAAAAAAATCTTAAATGTAGATTTAAAAATAGGGCCTCAAAATTAATTTACGTTTCACTTAACATTATTATTTAAATTTTCGTCTCATAAATTCAAATTTTTGTTCAATTTATTTTTATTTCTTCAAACTGAAAATATATCATAGTTGATGTATTTTATTCTTATCTGGTTATTTTTTTTATTTTTTTAGAATATAAATAACGTGTTTAAAAATGCATTTATGAATAATTCAAACATTAGACCATGTTTTTTTGAACTCTCATTTATATCAATGCGTTTAATGTAATTCCTTTTTTTTTCACTTCTTTCTCCATTAATGCGTCAAAAAATTTTAATTATATTTTAAAAGGATAATGGATGTACAATTTGAATTTTAATGAGGATAATAAATAAAAACAGGACAAGGAAAAAATTAGGGGGACTATATAATCACTAGCACTAACATTTATGGCATCTTAATTTTTTTTTTTTTTTCCTATTGCTTACCTACTCATTTCCTTTCTGTCCTAAAATGTATTTATTAACATGCCAAAAACTGAATTTACACGAAGAAAAGATGATAATTTTTATTTTAGCTAAGGCAGAACGCCTTTTTATGTTTGATAAAAATGCAAAATTTTAAGTTTTAGCAAAAATAGCCTTGGAGGATAATTTTAAAATTAATTCTCACAAACAAACATTTTTAAGAGAGGAAAAATAATTATTGAAACTCAGTCAAATATTATAAAAACTTACACAATTGACTTTAAGTGAATCATTTGATTTTTTAAGTGAACTTACAATGAAGTTCACTATGATAACTTTCTTTATGGATTATGTACATACACTTCAACATTTTTTTTTTCCTGATAGTGAAAATCAAATTCTATGATCGTGTTAACTTTAGTTGTCAGCTTAAAAGATTTATTCTTATAAGTACTTAAAGAACTACCACTTACTTAAGAGTCAAGACATAATAGAAACACAAAAGTAAATATAAATTATGTACTGACGTTATAAGTTGATAGTAAAAAAAAATTTAAAGGAAAAGTTTATTTTATTCTTTTTAGCGCTTTTAAATAAAAGCTCGTTTTTAAAAAAGTTTTTTTTGTACTTTTAATTTATTTTATGTGTGAACGCCTAATAGCTGATAAAAATGATTTTTTTTATTTATAACACCCCCGTAACTCCCTTGAATAAATGAAATGAAAACATATGAAAACACCATCTTGAGTGGATATCTATTCACCAAAGTAGCAAATCGTTACAAGTTTTGTCTAATGAACGCTTAAAATAATGTAAATAATTTATATAACTGGATGTGTAATACGTTAATATTACATGCCATTGTATTTATTTTATGTTAAAATTGTATCACATTCGCAAGTAAACCCGTTCCTTACATTATAATGGAGATTCCATGAAATCATAGCGAAATATTGGTGATAGAGCCAAGTTGGTATCATTTCTGGTGACCCTGTTGGCATCTTGGCGATTGATTGAACGGTGCAAAAGTTGATATGCTGTAGCGCCCCCTGGTGGGAAGCTACAACAAAGATGATAGCACAAAAACCGCTTCCACAAAAAAATATATATACATGCCAATTTCCATAGTGATCAGTTGAACGGTGTTGGAGTGAAGCGAGATCGTATATACAAAGATCCATTTTTATATAGAGAGATTATTTTCATTATATGAGTTGCAAATTCTCGCGCCTTGCGCTTTCTCCTCGCCGGTAACTTGAAAATCACACTTTTAATCTAATTTATTTTAATTTATGTTGTTGTTGTTTCTAATCCAGATTGTGTGTCTAGCAATGCTAGACAATCTCCATAAATCCAAAAGAATCAAGAAAGTCTAAATCCAGAAAAACCTCTTCCTTTTTAAAATCCAAGCAAGTCAAGATGTGGGCAGGAGATACCATCTAGGAATAACACAAGTGGCCCTCTGGAAATATCTAATGACCCTGTCGAATAGTGAGAGCTTTTATACGGCCGCTCACAAAGCGCGAGAAGGCAGTCTGGTATTTCCTAGGCATAAGCTTGAATGAACCTCCTGAATTTCTTTCGAAGTACCAAGGATGACTAGGAGGAGTTCTTCCAAGATGATGGAGTTCAATCTTCTTGAGGGAAGATAATTCACCGATTGTAAGGTACCCAGTAGGGCTCACTTCCTCTTCAGCCGCAGACCTGGCTACGAAATCGGCTTTCTCATTACTATCAATACCCAAGTGGGATGGGATCCACTGAAAATGTATGCGATGATTAGAAAAAATCCAATCAAGAAGATTAAGAATATCAAGGCTAGCTTGGTCCCCTGTAGATGTCCAATTGGAAATATGTACGGAATCACGGCTGTTAGTTAGAATTCAGACGTCATGAAACTGAACCTCGGTTTCACATGCGTACTGGAAACCCTTCCTGATAGCAATAAGCTGCGATCTAAAAACTGAGCAAAAATTTAGATTTTTGATCTTAATGTCCATGCCTCCGGTAGAAGTAAGGATGAGTACTCCACTACCTGTGATTCCCCCATCACCTCTGCTGCCATCAGTATAGATCTGTAAGTATGTCTGGGGGTTACAGTTTATTGTTTCCTAGGCCAACTGTGTCTGATGAGATCCGGAATCTCAGAGTGTTTAACAACTTTAGACAAAAATGTTCTTTATGGAAATTAATTTCTTCAAGTATCAGATCAAAGCCCACTGGACATAAAGAATGAGGTTCCACTTTAGCAGAAGGTAAACCCAGCGTCTTTGCAAGAGAAAATGGGCTGTTTCTTCAGACGTTGGTTGTCTGTACAGTCGCGAAAATACGCAGAGGTTCTATGCTGATCACCAAAACTGGAAAGCTTGTTATTATATTTTGAGAGACAGTAAGATCTTCTCAACGATAGTGGGAGCAGGTTACTCTCAAAGAGCACAATGTCATTCGGACAGCTGGGTCGGAGTCCTGAAATTATTCTACCAGCACTCAGTTGAACTCTCTCCAGCTTGTCCAGATTAGATTTAGAAGCGCATGCATAGATAGGGAGCCGCATCGAATATATCTATCATAATTTTGTTATTTTTCAGTTTTGTCTTGCCGCAGAAACGAATGATTTATAGTACTCTTAAAATTTAAATTATATATCATCCTTCATATTTTAATTTTCCCCAGAAAATATTCCAATGAATAGGAAAGGTATACAACAATTTGTAGCATCAAAAAAATAAATAAATAAGAAAGGACAGTTTATTTTACTTCATTAGAAAAAATCTTTAGATTAATAAATTGAGAACATGATATGAAATAACAAACTTCTCAACTTTCGCAGTCATCAATAAGAAAAAAATGTCGCATTCATCAATTCTTAAAAATTTTGGTTACATTGCTTGCGGCTTCCGAATATCGAAGGGGTCGTTCTTTCATCATATAGCCTCATAATGTTTATTTATTATAAATATTACCCTTATAAATTGTGAAATCCATTATTTTATAGAATAACTAGATACTTCATGAAATAACTAGACATGTCACTTAAAGTAGATAAAATTATTGAATTCTACGATTTAACTAAGTATTCTATAGATTAAAACGATTACTTGATAGTTAAAGTATAAAATACGTCTTGAATTCAGATGTTTGCACATCTGAATTCAAAATGTTAAGTTGATCTTATAGATTTTCAGTTTTAACCTGATAGAAACTATAAATTTATTTTAGTTTACAGGGATCTTTTGACGAAATTTGGTATTTTAAGACAGAAAGAGTGGATAAAATTGCAATGTATTTGCTCGATATATTCTTATTATTCGGTGCCCTATGTATACTGCAATTCGACAGTGGAAGAGAGTTCTGCGATAAACTTATAGACGACTTGTGAAAAAAACTTGGCAGACAAGAGCAGCAGTCTTTGCTCTAATACACACTGAAAAAAAAATAAAGATACTTCATAAAATTTAAATTAATGTTCTCTTACATTTTTGTTTGAAAAGTTTACACAATACTTTTAGGAAGCAACAGTTTTTCTTTCCAGAATGTATTTTTTGATAATATTTAAATATAACTCTTTTTCTGCAACATATATTCTTTTGTTTCTATTTCTGCTTAACTAATGTTATCAATATGAGCAATAATAAATTATGTTATCTGCTTTTCCTTAGTATTTATCTGTTAATCATTCTCAATAAAGTGTATTTTTCGAGAGATTTTAACCATTTTGATCGATTAATTTATTAAATAACTTTGAAATCGTTTATTTTTCATTTTTTAAAAGTTTATCATTAGTTATCTCAGAATAATTAGATAATATATAAACTTTTTCATTTACTATATGCTTAAACTGACTAGTCCAGTTATTTCATTAAATGTATATACTTAGTTATTCTATAAAATAACTCAATTATACACTTTAACGGTAGAATAAATATACATTTACCTGTATGATAATTTAAAAACAAAAATATATTTCCTAATTTCAAGTTATAAATGTTGAAATGCAGAACTAAATGTATTTCCATAAGATCAACTTGGGGAAATATTTTAAGTTTTTATTGTAATGTAAAGTTTGTGTTACACATAATGGTATCTGCAACTTTGGTTTTATTAATTTTCTTTATAATGTGAGGACTTTGAGACTCAACGAATTCAACCATTCATCAGCCATTCTACATGGTACGTTCAATTCTTCAGGACTTCTTGTTCAGGACTCTAACCCACAACTCGACAGCAGCGATTCGGTTAAGAGTTTGTTATAATGTATAGTTCGCTACTAGATACACCTTAATAATTAAAAACTAAAATCCTGACCAGATTTATATTGTAGAACTCAAGGAAGTCAAATATCTTCTATAAATGTTGCATGGCAGTGATTCTCAAACAGTGGGGTGCGCCCCCTAGAGGGGCCTGAAACCCTACGGGGGGGGGGGCACAAGCATATCAAAAAGTTGAAAAAAAATTATTTAATTAATTTACAGAAAAGAAGTAAAGCAAAATACATTCATACGCATTGCATGTTTATCGCAATCAGCTCCAATTTACAAATTGAAAAGGAAAAGAAATATACTCATTCTATTACTTAAAAATGACTTGCTTAAAATATCTCTTATTTAAGAGTAACGTATGCAAAGTTTAATACCTATCTTGATGTTTTTTACGATTTATAATCAAGATTATATGGTATCTTTAGCGTCAAAGTACATTATTACTGCATTCAATTGTTATTATATGAGGGGAAGAGTGCGACGAAAATTATGATTGAAATTGGGTCGCAAATGTTGAACGTTTAAGAAGCACTGTTGGCAATATATTGAACAAAAATAAGCAATTAGGAATTTATGCATATATTCTCTACTTGAAAACAAATCTAACGTTTAAAAAAATTAGAAATAATATCCTTGACTTCATTTGAAAGTAAGACATTTTGTAAAACTACATAATTCTATTTCATTTTAAAAATACGTAAATTTTTCCGCAGCATCTATTTTTTAAATATAATTTAACTTATCAAATATTTTTGCAATTGCCAACGATTTCACCTGACTGTATGGTAATATGTTCAATTGCATCGATCCAAATAGCAAACAACATCAAAATAATACGATTCACGGGATTCATTACTTTTTCTATTATATGGCACCAAGATACAAGGAGAAATTGGATCGTAAAGAAAAAACCAATTTGTAATAAAATAAGTGATCTCAGTTTCAGCAAGTTCCATTTGAGATCTAGAAAATCCAGTTAGTGTTAAAAAAATATATACTTCTAAAATGATTATTGGATTAAAGTTGGAGGAAAAGAACTGAGGAAAAATAGAACATAAAAAAAATCAAATGTATTATGACGTTTGTTTCCATTATTATTTGAGTATTTAATGGATGAGTCCAGAATATTATTATGTGCATTTTCTCTTTTAGAACAATAATTTTGGGGGGAAATAGAAAAATAAGAATAAAGCTGGAAAAATTGTACAGGCTTCATTTAAAAACTCTTACAGAGAACGATTTGGAAGCAACATATTTAGAAATTAAAATCTGAGATAAAGGTATAAGAATTTCACTTTCTAAATAAAAGAAAAAGAAACTTGCCTGAAATGTTACTATCATGATACTTAATTCAAAATCTTTTTTTCACTATGTTTGGAAAAAATATTCATATAAATAGATTAATCCTTTCGTCGGCCTTGGGAATATTACTTCCCATCTACATGATCTTAAAAGATACACCTGTGAGAAATGCAAAACCCTTCATTATATATTGGTCTTGCTATTATAATGATGGGAAAACTAATTTCCACTTCAGTGTTTTGTGCTACTGCACATAATCCAGTGGTTATGACATGTATAAATTGGACAAAAAAAGATGGTACTAATGAAGAAGTACTATGTCCAAAAGATGTCACTATACATAACGATGTCATTGGAGGGGTTGATCGCTTTAATCAAAGAAACGAAAGATACCAAATATAAGAAGTATAAACAATAAAAATTAATTTTTCATACTGATTTTAAATCAGTAAATTTAACTTTACGTATTTTTGTAAATTTTGATATTTTGGGTAAAATAAGAATTACAATTTCTGGATATGCAAGAGTTTCAAAAATAATAGGCCAAGATAACACTTGATAAAGACATTTTATCATGTTCATCTTGTTGTTATTGTTACTTATGACTTCTGTTTAACGATGTTAGGTCAAGGCCAACGAAATTCATCATAGCTGAGGGCTAGATGTACGCCTGTCGTTAGCCGCAGCTTTGAGCACCATACAGGTGATAGTTTGATTTACCTCAATTCCACACCAATTTTGAGAGACACCCTAAAGGGTTGGTGAGGGGCGTCCCACCACTCTTTCCCTTTCACCAACCCTACGAGAAAACTTGTTACTCGACGGTTATTTAGAGTACCCTCATGCCACAAAGTACTATACATACACAAACATCCATGCCTTCTCTGGGATTCAAACGCAGGCCCTACGGCCCATCGTCACTAACAACAGTACCGGATGAGCAGCATGTTTATAAACAAGACTCTCTTTAAATTTATTCCTTTTTTCCAGAGAAACGAGATCATTACTCAATAAATACTTCGGCAATAAAGTAGAAGTAAAAAAATAAAAATTATTCAGAATCTTCTTTGACTAAAAAAAGCTTTTTTTGGTATTTCTTCGAAACGTTCCTTACAGCTCAATTTTTCATAGAATGTTGATTCGAAAGTAGAAATTTCTCAAATATTTTACAAACTACTACTTTGTAGCATGCATAAAAATTATAATACATGCAGTCATTTTAAAAATTCCAAAAGAGAGAAAAATTCCGATAAAAATGTTTCATATTTAGAACGATCCCGAATAAGACTAACAGCACAGTTGGGTAACATATATTAAGATAATATATAGATATAGATATATAGATATAGATATATAGATATAGATATAGATATAGATATAAATATATAGATATAGATATATAGATATAGATATATAGATGTAGATATATAGATATAGATATATAGATATAGATATAGATATATAGATATAGATATATAGATATATAGATATAGATATATAGATATATAAATATATAGATATAGATATATAGATATAGATATAGATACATAGATATAGATATATAGATATAGATATATAGATATAGATATATAGATATATAGACACAGAAACATTGATATAGATATATAGATATAGATATATAGAGACAGATACATAGATATAGATACATAGATATGGATACATAGATATAGATGCATAGATATAGATATAGATACATAGATATGGATACATAGATATAGATGTATAGATATAGATATATATAGATAGATAGATACATAGATATAGATAATATAGATATATAGATATAGAATGTAGGGATATATAGATATAGATATATAGATATATAGACACAGATACATAGATATAGATATATAGATATAGATATATAGATACAGATACATAGATATAGATACATAGATATGGATACATAGATATAGATGCATAGATATAGATATATATAGATATATAGATACATAGATATAGATACATAGATATAGATGCATAGATATAGATATATATAGATATTGATATTGTGATATTGATATTGATATAGATATAGATAGATACATAGATATAGGTAGGAGAAAGAGATATATTTCACCGATAAAAATCAAATGATTTCCAATTTATATATTAAAAGGTTCTGTATAAAAGTGTGATAGAAGTCAATTAGGGATATTTTCAATTAAGAAATTTCCCAGAATTTGTACTTGAGCGAGAAAGGATCCCTTCCACCCGTTAATTTCGACATTCCCAGGTTATCAAATATATTTTAAACACTTTTAATTATTTTTGGGAATTTGTTAATAAATTCCCAATATTAATGCTCGATGAATAAATACACTCGTATTCTTATTTTTAGAATAAATTAATGCGCTTCCTCGGAAGATATATTTTATTTTTGAAATGTGATGGAAAAAATCATCGTTTTTTTTCAGTCATACTTTTTTTTAGTGCGGTTTGAATTTTTCAAATCTAAATAATTGTCATTGAAGAATAAATAACTCCTTATTTTTTTACAGAAAACCGGCAAATGGAATGAAAAACTATTTTTTTTTTTAATTTTATGCATTTCAAAAATATTGGCTAAGTGCCACTGCATTTCCCTCAAAAGGCATCCAAGCAAAAATTTACAAGAGTGAATATTTTTTCATCCATCTTGGCAGCATTTTGCAATTCCTACTGCGTCTCTCACTATGGCATTAAGGCATCTTGAAGAACTAAAATGATGAAAGTAAGTCTTGTTTAATTTCCTGTGGATTTTTTTTGTGGGGGAGGGGAGTTAAGCAGCTTGCATGTTTATTAATGGCTATTTTATAGCCATTTTTCTCGATGTATGCACCATCTTTACTTAAAAGCTCTTTTAGAAGATTTACATCACAGTTTAATAAAAAAAATTATTTCTATTCCTTCTGTTCCAAATTTTAGAGATTTGAAAAGGGGAAACTTTCTGAAAAAATTAAAAACAGTTTGTAGAAATTCAAACGAGAGATTGCAGACTCCAAAATCTTTTATTATTTTATTGAATTTTTATTTATTTTTGGATAAAAAAGGCATACAGAAAAAACCAAAAAGGGATTTAATAAATGGAAGTTTAGTTCCTCTTGGAAGCTTAATTTCTTTTTATAAAACCTCTGAAACATGACATTAATTGAGAGAAGAATCTTGTTTCTCTTCGGTTTTATGAGTTTTTTCAAGACATCAAATCTTATCAAATAATTTAATGATATAAAATTAAAGAAAATAAATGCACAGCTGTACGTTTTTTATCGTATAACGTACATACTCATTATTCGAAATGGCGGGAAATTTTCGACGGTTTTTTTTTCACGTTGATGTTATTTATGTATTTTTTTAAAATAGATATGGATCAACAAGGGCTATTATCCTGTAATAAAGGTATTTTTACATCCGTTTATGTGTAGTAGAATGTCAGTAAATGTATAAAGATTCGTTTGATTTCGCTACTGTTCATGACTGCAACTTTCATCAGCAATGAATTTCATTTTTAAGAAGTATTTGTTCTCAAATAGAGAGAGGGAGATAAGTTTATTTTAAAATTTTTAAAATGTATTCAAAATACATACAATTACACAACCCAAGTTTGTGTGCGCATATCTCGTGTGTGGGGGGGGGAGGGTGTCGTTATGGTAGTTAGGACAGTGAGAGGCTAGCTCAGGTGTCATTCTCGTCAAATGACAATGATTTAAATTTGGGAGGTTCGTCGTCAATAGTCCCCGGGTAGCTTTATAATGCGACGTTAAGGTATCCGACTACGTTCGGAACCGTGATTTTACAAAAGCGTACAAACGAATTTTTTTTTATATATTATACTCACTTAGATAAGAATTCACATATATATATAAAATTATATTAAGAATATTATTACAATAAAAAAATTATTTAAATTCAATAATTTGGTAAAAAATGAGCTTTGAATTACCCTTTTTTTCAAAAAATTCTCCTTTTATGAAAAATGTTTCTATAATAATAATATTTTGCTTATATGCATCTAAGACTTCTCCAGAGAGCCTGGCCTATTTTTTTAAAAATATTCTCATTATTTTCAGAGTTACTACCAATTAAAATAATTATCAGTGTTTTCCTGTTAAAATTTTGCCACTCTGATGTATTAAAATATGGATAAATCCACTTCTAAATTATATACTTCAAAAATCTTAGTTCAGGTTCTGTACAGAGGTTTGAGCTATATATATGCAAAACATTATTATTACAGAAGCCTTTTCCATAAAAGAAGCATATTTGGAAAATAAATAATTCTATGTTCATTTTTTGCCAAAATATTGCATTCAAATCATTTTTAATTGTAATAATATTCTTAAAACAATTTCATACGTGTATTCTAATCGAAGTGACCCTAAATATTAAAAAAATATTCGTCTGTAGGCATTTGAAAAATCCCGATTCCGAACTTAGTCGAATACCTTAACATACTCACACTCACTACAGAATTTTGTTGTCACATTTCGTATTCTTAAAAATAATACATAAATTTTGCACATTCTTATCACTCTGAAAAGTGCATTACTTCAGTATTCTGACCCAGCTATCTTACAGAGAAAAGTGCATTTCGTTTTTATCAATCCATTTATTGCGGTGAAAAAAATGAAAATCATTTGATTTCCTATATTTTAATGCTAAATGAGTTCTACATGTAATATATTTAAGAAAAAGTAGTGCGTTTATTTGACGCTTCGAAACTTTAGAGCTCAGTATAACAAAGTATGAATGGTACCAATGCTTGGATTTATGTAAAAATGCGGATATGATTTTTCTCGTAAAATATGCTCCGCATTTAGTTCAAGCACCTTATATTAGACGAAGGCATACTTGTGGGAGCTGATTAAGCTATTTCTATAAATTGCTTCTTAAAGATCGTATAGTGCAGGGGGAGCGAACCTTTATGGATCAACATGCCATTTTTTCTAAAGAAGTGTTTAATGAGGTATAGACATGCTGTAAAATAATTTTTATTTGTGATTATTGGTAAAATAATAAACTAAACACTAGCAACTTAAAACTCTGTATTTACTACGAAAAAATACACTTTGCACTATTTAGTAGAAAAGTTTTATTTATACATGCAATTTAAATTATGAAGTTACATTACACTGTGACTTCTGTTGTTGCATAATAGATGACAGATAACTTGTATTAGGATTATAAGCAGTTACTTATAGCAGAAAGCATGTTGAACTGAAGTTATCCACCAAACGGTATCTAAGCAAGTCTTTAATGTTATTCATCTCTGAAAACTATGATATGCATGCACATGTAGATGAAAATATGGTTAAATTAGCATGAGCTAGCTTCTTCAAACAGTTAAATGTATCTGGAATCCGTTATACAGACTATATTCTACATAACTGTTCCAGAACATAAAACACACACCGCTTTGTCGCCTTTACCAATCATGGCAAGTTTCTAGGTCCACCAAGTTTGAAATTCTCTGTTACATTAATTATTTTGCATTTTTTTGGTTTTATTTTATTTATTTGTTTTTGCTGGTTGATCGGTTGAGTCTCTAAAATATTGTCTCGCGTACCATCAATGGCCCGCGTGCCATTGGTTCGCCCTGTGATAGGGTTTTAATTTTGACCCAATAAACTTGTACTTTAGCAATGAGATTTGCAATATACCCAGAAATACCTTATGTACAAAAATATTCATGTACCACAAAAAATCTAATTGTTTCAGATCTGCCAAACAAACTGTATGCCTACTTGTCTGTTTCGCAATGAAAAGAGAGATTTAGAAAATGCATGTAATGAAGATGAAAAACTGTATTAATATCTTCCAGCGTATCTTAATATCATCAATTACTTTCCCAGCTTTCCAATTTAGTATTTCAGTCTCCGCTTGAAAACAAAAGGATCCAAGGGGGGGAAAACAAAAACCTTTTAAAGCCCCAATTATTAATATAAATTTATACAAAGCATTAATTAACATAAAATTAAATGATGATTGGCGGCAGCCCTTCGTTTTTATTTAATATCAAATTAATAAAATTTAAAAAATCTTGAAAACAATTAAATCCCTCATCTAGAACTTATTTATTTCTTTTTGGTTTTATGGTCACCGAGATTAGATATATACATGCTTAAATCTTGTTTAACCATCAAATTTACAAAAAGTGTTGATTAAGTGTTGGTAAAAGCTACTTTTCCCCAAATGCTCTTATCAGCTTTTTTCAGTGCCCGGGGGGCCTTTGGGCTCACTAAAATTTCCCGGTGTCATAAGGCAATGCATGTCCCCAAAAATTTATTTTTAAAATTCCGGTGTAGAAAAATTTTCCAACCCATTTGAATTAATATATTTTTTTTTGCCAGTACACCACTTTGTTACATCGCACCCCATATTTGACAAGGCTTTTGCCATCCATTAACAAAATTTGAGCCTACTGCACTCACCAGCAATAGATTTTTGGGGGTTTTTCCAATATCAGGTCGCCCATATTTGCTAGCGGTTACGGAAACTCTTGAAGAAAAACATGGTTGCCCTATTAACATAATTCCTCCCTAAATTAAAAAACCCGTGTAAAAAAAAACAGATTTGTCACGGGGGGAAAAGGGACCCCGTGCCCCTCTCCGCATCAAAACACACCCATTTCCCAAAACTATACATGGGTTCCCAAAACCAATACTCAAGCTCAATCTGCTTGGCTCCTTTAAAGGAAATGACGATGAAAAGTTAAAAACAGGCACGGGGGGGAAAATTGGAAATTTTGATTGGTTTCCTTGCATGTGTCCCAAACCCCATTTTACCTTCGTGCAGCAAATAACACGGATAGTTCGAGCTCTTGTGGCAGTGTCTCAATGTATAAAACTAAATCTCTTGTAGTCGCTTAGAGGTTGCTTTGACCGCCAAAACATGACAGAAAATGGTCTTCAGATGCAGTTGTTGCTCTTGGTCTCCTTTGACCCCGCATTCTATCAAATGATCAAATTCATAAATTTTGGAATTCTTAAAAAGTGGTTCCATACACTTGATATGGGGAAAAATAGGGGGAACAAATTTTTCTCGGGAGACCTCCGTTTTTTTTTGACCAAAAACCCCTAGTCAATCACATATTGACATTTTTAAACCCTTCCTTTTGAAAGCTCATCTGAGGGCATAACTAATGAGTATTGATCACTCCCAAGGGGGAGTGCCCAAAACTTTTTTAAAAACTGGCGCCCCCCTTTTTTAATCACAATTTTTTTCGCACCCCCTTTTAATTTTAATAACTGAATGCAATAATAATGCACTTTGACGCTTGAAGCTTCAATAAGCGATCTTTTTAAATTTTAAAAACCCTACAAATTAATAACCCAAAATATTAAAAATAACGTTACTTTTAAAAAAAAAAAAAAAAAAATTTAAATTATAGGGGTAATTATTATTTTTTTTTTTTCCCTTTTTCTAATTTTTTTAAATTGAAAATATTGCAAAATGCAGGGGGCTGCTTAGAAGACAAAATATAGATATAAACTAAAATATAGAAAAAAAACTTTTTAAAAGGGGGAATTTCTTTAAACATAAGCATTTCTTATAAAAATTTAAACTTTGCAAGACAAGCCCCAAATTTTAATTTTTTTTTAAATTAATTGGGTTTTAAAATACCTGTGCAACACACACACCCCAATACATTAAAAGTATATCGGCTGAAGTGCCCGCTTTTTTGCACGAGTTCATTTTATAAGAAAATAAAACATTATTGGTATAATAGCTGAATTGTAAGGAGAGTAAAGCCAAGTGCATGACAATGTTTACAAAAATGTAAAATGATTTTTTAAAAAGATTCTCAAATTATAATTAGTTTTAAGCGAATTGTAATTTTAAGCCTCACAGAATTAGCATTTATAATTGACGTTAAGTAATGAACAATAATATAAAATTTTGATGAAGAATAATTGTATTATTTTTTAATATTTAAAGCGAAAAGATTTCACATGTTTAACCCGGGGGTTGGCGCGCACTGATACGGTCGAGCGGGGGTTATTGAGTCACCCAATCCTTTTTTTATATATAATTATTTTATTGTACACGATACGAATCGTGATTCCAGAATAATTTATTAAGAGGAAGCAAACTTACCTACTTTCAGGACTTTTCAATTTTTCTTTGGTAACAAATAAACAGTTTTGCCAGAATTAACTATTTCGTTTACCACTTCCGGGTAAAAGTGTATTCATTATGTATGTTAATGCTAAAATGTTTTCGTTATGCTTTTTTATGTTCGAGAATACTCATAAAACAAGTCTTGGCCAAGTAATCCTTCAAAGTGTTCCGTGGTTTTCTAAATATCATAACACTCGTTTGCATGGAAAAAGCGCAACAGAGAAATATTCACAACTTCCTTGAATGAGAAACAAACACATAAGAGAGGGGTCATAATTAACTGTACCAATAACTTAGAAGGTCAGACAGGTTATCCGCAAAAACAATGGGCAGTATTTCAAAAATAATCACAGTGATGAATTTTTTTTGTTCCTAAATTTTTTCGATTCTGGGTCTGGGTTTGGTTTTCTGAAGTAGTATGCTAGATTTAAAAAGAAACCAAAAAAATCTCTCATCATGAGATTATAGAAAATCAAATTAAAGATTTTTATTTGGTTATAGGATCAAAAGATAGCTAATTAGGTATTGGGAAAAAGTTTTTATTTTTGAGAGAGAGATGACTTAATATCGCCTAAAATTATATCAGAGTAAAATACATTTTTATTATGTCTGAAAGGGGTTTTTTTTAATTCATTGTAAATTA
>BMAV01015122.1:0-41005 GCA_019973955.1 Trichonephila inaurata madagascariensis
ATTTGTTAATTTCTTTTTTCTTTAAAAATATATGATTTAGTTCCATTTTAAAATGAGACTTTGTATTCAATTAATATTCTATGTACACTATAAGAATAAATAAGTTAGAAGAAAATTGGAGAATCATATAGTATACTCATCATAAAATAATAAAGCAAAACTATAAAATAACATTTTGTACAATATAAGCTACAGCAGTTAACGGAGTAGTTTTTCTAACATAACACATATTGAAATAATAGTTATTAAGGAAAGGAGCAGTATGAATGAACTGTTTTATTTATTATTTCTTAAACACACCAATATATTTAACATGGCAAACACTTTAGGCCAATTTACGTGATCCTTCATGTTATTTTGCATCAAGATCTTTCAAAATGTAAAATCTGAAAACTTCCGAATCAAATCTTCGCAAAACAGCTTTGTTAATTGTTACACTTAAGTCATAATTTGTAAATTAAGTCATACTTCTTGATTTAATCATTTCATTAAATATTAATAAGACAAATCTGTGCTACTTACCGCCTCAATAGCGGTAACCGCAAGTAATTCTGGATTTCAGCTCATACAAAATAATCTCTTTCACAAAATGGAAAATATAAATATTAGCTGCTGTTTAAGTAATTCACATTTTGTCGATAACTTTTAGTTTCAAAATCATATTCCGAATTTCTTCCTGTTTAAATCCACGTAATAAGATTAAATAGAATTATATCTTATCAAATAAAGGAGAAACTTTCCCTAACAGGTAACTACACCTAACAGCAATATTTTATATGAAAAAATAGGAGAAAAAATTCACTTCAATACTTAGTATATATCTAAATAAACAACTTCAAAAACTAAACTCTAGAAGAAACAGATAATTAATTCGCATACAAAAGAAGTCATACCCCATTTAAAAACATACATGGAACTTATAAAAATAATTTTCAGAACTTACAGTTTTATGCAAAATGCATAGACTTTTACTCTATTTTAACTTAAAATGGGATCTTATAACAGAAAAGGCCTATAGACTATGTTGCTCATCGTAGAAAAGGGTTATTAAAATTTGATTATGAGTACTTTTTTAGAAAAAGAAAGATTCAAGGTAATTATTGAATATCATCCTCATTCAATGTATATAATTATGAAAAATAAATATTATATATTAAGTAAATAATTAAATCAATAAATATTAAGACTTAAATATTATTATTTTGGCTTCAATATGTTAAAACTATTTTTTAAATTTTCTACTTGTTTAATTTTACATCGTCTTTCAATATGTATCTTCAAGTTAATAAGATCATACAATTTTATTCAAATACTCAACAAAGTAATAACATTTACATATATTTTTAGTATTTTACATCAGTATACTTGTTTTTTTCTATTTCTAGAAATTTTCATTCTTAAATTTTGGCATCATTATTCACTGAACATGTTTCCAAATCATAGCACAAATATTTTTTACTAATATATCAACGCATTCATTTTGAAAAAAACGTGAAATAAGAAAAAACCGTGAATTTGGGAAACACCAAATGAATTATTTAATCTAACTTCCCTTTCAAAGCCAACATTTCCTATTGAATACATATTTTTCTTAAAGAAAAGAAAACTTTTCTGCTTGAAGCTTATTTAAATATTTTGATTTGGTTTTGTTCATATTAACTTAATATAATATATCATGAAGTGAGATAGTACATGCATATGTATATTCTGTCACTGAGCATTATCAAATGTATAAAATATCTAATACGAATAAAAAATTTTTTTTATCATATTTGAGTTTTATATGTAACACATTTTGAAATTATATTTAAAAATTATAATGTGGAGAGAAGCAAATTTAGTTTGCTTTATCTTCTTTATATTCAAAAATAGACTTTATTTATTCACAGTAAAGAAATACGTGCAAGATAAACAGAAAAGCTATATTTGTTTACATCATTTAGACATAAAATGAAATTCTTCACACGCAGACAGCAGGAAAATTTCAACATTCTCAGAAATAAATCATGAAAGGACACTTTAATGTTTTATTATTGCAAACAGACGTAGAAACAGGATTTGAATAAAATTGCATTTATGTGTTATTTCTATGAATTTAATTTTGTTTCTTTGACATAAAAGTTTTATTTGTTCATGAGTGCGGTGACTTATTTAACAAAAATAAGTCAAATCAATCATGTAATATGAAAACATTTAAGTTAAAGGAACAAAACTAAATTCCTTTACTGCAGTTATGTGACTGAACAACCACAAATATCTAAGAATAAAAATGTAAAATAAAGGTATCATACCTCTTTAAGGCACAAAATAAGCATGTGAATAAAATCAAATATTTTTTGTACATAAAATATGCTTAGCAAAAACTTTTATAAGAATTATATTTAAGTAAAGTATGTTTCTCAAATATTACAATTTGCCACGGTTCACTTTCAACAGCCCTTCACATGACAAATCATTAACAAAGCATTCCTCTTATAAACAAGAATTTGTATATTTATGATTAAGGTATCCGACTACATTCGGAACCGTGATTTTCAAAATGCGCATAAATGAATAATTTTCATGATATTTAGTGTCACTCAGATTAGAATACATGTATAAATTGATTTAAGGACATTTTGACAAAAAAGAACTATTTAAATACAATATTTCGCCAAAAAATTGAATTAGAATAACTATTTTTCAAAATGTTCTCCTTTTATGAAAAATGCTTCTATTATAATAATATTTTGCCTGTAAATAGCCCAGACCTTTGTACAGCAGCTCAACTATGATTTCTGAAAAATTCACATTATTTTCAGAATTACAACCATTTAAAATAATTATCGGCATTTTTTTCTTAAAATTTCTCCCCTCTGTTGTCGTAAAACATGGATAAACCCACTTCTAAGTTATATATTTCAAAAATTCTAGTTGAGCCTCTGTACAGAGGTCTGAGCTATATACGGGGCCTAATATTCTATAATAGATGCTTTTTTTCAAAAAAGGAGAATATTTTAAATTTGGGTCATTCTATGTTCATTTTATGTCAAAAATTTTTTTAAAATATTTTTATTAAAAACTATTTTTAAAAAACAATTTTTTTATCATTTTCTAATCAAAGTGACACAAATATCAAAAATATTATCCAACTTTTTTTGCAAAATCACGGTTCCGAACGTAGTCAATATTAAGATTGAAGAACCATGGGTAAATTTTTTTTCGCTTCTTTTTTTGAATGATAAATTGTTGGAAAACAAAAAAAAAAAAAGGAATGAAAAAAATTTTTAAAAGATTCATTTATGACAATTTATCATACACTTCATTACAAATCCGTGTATCATGACATATGGAATATATATGACAATAAATGCAACCAATTGTTTTTCTATATATTCATAATTCTTTCTATGTATAGGAGAAAGGGGATTCACACACACTCATTTGTAGATTTCGTAAATTCCAAAACTATAAAAATCTACGACTTGTATTTCGTAAATGCTTCCTTTGTTTAATAAAAAGGGCCCGAAAAACATGTGTTACGAAAAAGGACTGACAATGGGTTTTTAAAAAAATTAAAAGTACACATAAAGGGAAAAAGTGACACTTTCTCACTTCGCTATTAAAACGTTTTCGGGTATCGAGTCCCAAGGAGGTGTTACAAAACATAAAACAGTGTTTCTCACTCTGTTGGGTGGGCCCCAGGGGGGAGGGAACCCACGAGAGGAGGGGGATATTGAAAAATTAAAAAAAAAGACTATTTGTAATAAAATTTTTAATTTACTGAAAGCAAACAGACAAAATATTTATGATATAATAAAAATAAAGCACACATTTACATTTTGTAAATCACTAAAAAATATATCTATACTCCCCAAAGTATTTTGTATTTAATTTAACAATATTAAGCTAAGAACAAGTTTAATCATTTCTAGTGACCCATGGGCTTGTCATACAGAGAAAATAACACTTATCTTCATAATTTGTACGGTTTATAATTAATCTCTTGAATGCCGATTAAAAATTGCGCAATTTACTGCCCAATAACACCGTTTAATACGTAATAGGGTTTTTTTTACCGGGTTCCCGGGAAATCATAAGATTTTTATACTGTTAATATTATCGGGAGTTATACTTCGTTCACGGATTTCCGTGAGTCAATTTTTCAAATGATTAAAGTAGAATTTTAAATTGTCACTGGGAAATTTTACGGAACAACTCAGAAAGGGGTATTTTCTTTTTATTAGGAGAATTAAACGAACAAAAAAACAGAATTTGAAAAAAATAACATTTAAATCCATCAGGGAAAAATGATCCAAATAATCAAAATTAATGAGAGATGCAACGTTAATTTTAAAGGATTAATGTAATACCAATTTTGGGGAAAATAGAAGCAGCTGCAGTTACTATCGATATTTCATAATTCCCTTTTAAAATTGTTTGGTTAAACAAGCCCAAATGATAGTGACAAGGCTCTACGGAAAAAAGAGGAATCGGTATCCAACTATTCGCCCTCAAAATAGAGGGGTGTGGTGATTTTGATAAAAAACCTCTAAATAATATTTGGGACGAAAAATTAGAAAAGCAATTTACCCCTAAAAAAGGTTTATATTGTTCAACCAAAAAGGTATTAGATTCAAAAAAAATCAGGGAAAACAAAAGATGAAAAGTTGTTTGACTCGACTCAAAATCCATCAGCAAACATTATAGCCCCATGTGCGGTTTTAAAAAAAAACCCCCTCCAAAGTCACTTAAAGCAGGGGGGCAATTTCTACTGCCGGATTGTTCGTCACAAAGCTTAGAACTGGGGCTAAGGATAAAAGTAAAAATTGCTTAAAATTTGAAACCCTTTTTTAAAAAATAAATAATAAATTTTTTATATATGTTTTGTATTTTTAGCTCGTTATATAAAAAAGTTTTAAATTTTTTAAATTTTTATATGTACCCCTTTTTTTATATAATTAAAATTCATTTCCCCTTTTAAAAATAACTTTTTTTTTAAAATTTTTTTTTAAAATTTTTTGATGTTTTCCCTTTAATGACATTACATTCGTGGGATTTCCCAGACAACCCAAAAAGGGTATAAAAAACCCCGGGAAACCATAAACCCCTAATACGTAGGCTAGAGTTTTGTGGTGTATAGGGGGGGGGAAAAGAAGGAAAAAAATAAGAAAATGCTCTGAAATAAGAAAAATTATTTGCAAACAATGTAAAAGGGCTTTTTTGTTGCTTTCCCAAAAACCTTAAAAAGTAATTTTTATGGATAGCAGTAAAAAAAAAAAAGATCGTCCATCGGGGAAAATGTTTTATATACGAAAACCCGGGGGAATTAACGCACTGGATGAGTGGGAAAAGTTCATATCACCGGTTGTATTTGAAGGGAAAATCGATTATAGGTATACATCAAAAATTAATTTTTATTCAATACATTATTTTTTTTATGGACGGAGGGAGGATGATGAAAATTATTATTGAATATATTAATCCAAAAAAACTGAAGGTTTGAGAAGCACTGGCGTAAAACATAAGCTTTATCTCTCTCTCTCTCTTCTGTATCTTTTGTAAAAAGGGGGCTTTTTAAAAAATTTTACACGTTTTAAACTTTAAAAAACCACAAATTTAAAATTTATGGCTGTTTTTTTCATGGGGTTTGGATCCTTTAAAAAAGAAAATTTTTCAAAATTAACCCCTAAAGGGCCGCGAAAAGGTTTTTAAACGTTAAACATAAAGAAAAAATCCTTTTTTTTATTAAACCTTGAAAAAATTTTTCCCGGCCAAGGAATTTTGCCCAAAAATCCGTTGCTCGGGCCCCGGGGGGGGTAGAGAACACCCAAACTTTTTTAAAACTTGTATTTTATATATGATTTTTAAGTCAATTAAAGATACCCTATTTATAAAGTACAAAAGGGGTTTTTTTAATTTTACAAAAAAAAATTATTAATTTTTTTTCATACAAATGAGACTAACAATAATTTAACTAAACCTACAAAATTTTCATTTTAAAATATATGGTTTTATGTTCTTTCATAAACCACAAGTAAAACGTATATACCAGTATTAAAGATACTTTTTAATGAATGATAAGGGTAGTAGAAAGTAGAAAAATAATATTTTAATCATTTTCCATACATTCAGAACCG
The DNA here is from genome assembly GCA_019973955.1 of Trichonephila inaurata madagascariensis. NCBI lineage: Eukaryota > Metazoa > Arthropoda > Arachnida > Araneae > Nephilidae > Trichonephila > Trichonephila inaurata. The sequence continues at coordinate 6,120 of BMAV01015122.1, forward strand.
ATTGTATTCATATGCTTTAAGCCCATATTTTTCTTAGATTGAAGACAAAAATAAATAGTTTTTATATCTCTTACCCGAGGACAAACAGTGCAGTGCCACTTTTTTGGTGGATCAATGCTCTTTTTAATATCTTCTGTCTCAGTAAGGCTTCCTTTGAGGTTTTTTTTAAAAAGTCGGGGAGTTCCGACCAACCCAAAGTGGCGCGATCCTTCTAACCCCTGTAAAATCTTGAACGTCTATTTTAAATTTTGGGAAGCCAATAATAGACAGGGGAACCTTTAAATTTTTTGCAATATTAAGTGACGATAAAAATTTTTAAGGCCAACGGGTTTCCCTATTGCGTACATCATATATACTGCACATTTCATCATATCACCCATCCGGTTTAGTGGTTAGCGATGCTGACTGCTGTGCCGTTGGGACTGGGTTCAAATCCCGGAGAAGACATGGATGTTTGTAAATGTATAGTGCAAGGCGGGGTAAGTTTTAAATACCCCTTTAGTCGTAAGTCCTCTCTAGGTTGGTGGAAGGGGGGAAAAGCGGTAGGGGGTCCCCGCCCCCCGGGTTTTCTCCTAAAATTGGGGGAAAACCGAGCTAAAAAATTCAGTCACCTGGGGAGGGGCTCAAAGCTGGATAATGACAGGCTTCACTTAACCCCCATGATGAATTTCGTGGGCCTTGATCTGGCCTTTGGATCAGGTGGCATTGGTAACAACATTTCATCAGTGATATCAACACCACCTTCAGTCATATAAAAATTCACAGTTCCAAGTTTCATCTCTCCAAGTTTGGTTCTGAAATTACACAGTGTTCAAAATCACAGTTCATCCTTAGAATCTGTCGATACAGTATCTAATAGATGACAAAAAATTTCCCGTTTTCCCCTTTTCCCATGGAGAGATAATTTCAAGAAAGGTTTTAATTTTTTTTAAAAAAAAAATGTATTACAATTATTGTATAGCACTAAATTATTTCTATGCTACAATTATTGAAATTTTTAAATAAAATATGCATGCATATTAATATATTCGAAAAAAATTGTACGTGGGAGGAGTAAAACTAATTCTATTTGAGAAAGATAAGATAATAACTCAATTGCTCGCGAGGTGTTCTCAGTACCCCAGATAAATTTTGAAGGTCGTTACATTCCAATCATCCGAGCGAGAGTGATTGCATCAGACCTGAAGGTTCATTGACCTAAAATGTGCAGCTACAGAACAAATTGTAGTTCTATGCATTCTTTTCGGAACCCTGAGAGGCTTTTCTTATTGCTGGGGTGTACAGAATACTCCGTGCGAGTGATCGCGGGTTAATAGGCCTACAGACACTTGAAATTCGGGTGGCAAGTTCCTTTCATGGAGTAGAGATCTATGAAGAATGGTTTTTGAGAATCGACCCCCAATATCAGTTGTGAGAGCTTAAGATGCATTATAAATAAATATTCCCGTTTTTGATCTATTAGATTTAAAGACTTCAAATATGTTATGTATATGTTACTTGCATAGAGTATAGTTCCTCTAAAAACAGGTTTTGTGAAAATCGACCCGAAAAGGGGGTTAACGGAGGATTAGGGATGTTATGGAGAAAATTCCTGTTTATGAACTGTGGTGAAGGTGCTTCTTTTAATTAATAGAGATCCGCTAAGAACAGATTTTACGAAATCGACTCCTATAGTTGGAGCGGAAAGTTACTGGAGTAAAATGATAAAAAAATTCTAGTATTGAACTACGGTAATGAAATTTGTTATGCATGTTTCTTTTGTTGAATTAAAATCCACTCAGAACGGGGCCAACGGAAATCGACTCTCAAATGGGGTGGCGGGATTATGGATAGAAAAATTTCGTTTTTTAACTATTAGATGCACTTGAAATCTGGCAAGCATGTTTATTTTATTTACGAATCCACTGAAAATGGATTTTGTGAAAATCTATTTTTGAGGATTGTGTTCCAGAGTGAAAATATAATTCTACTTCAATTTTAGGAATTATTATTTAGAAGTCCTGTCCTTTTCAAATAAAGAGTTGAGAGTTATAACAATGATTTTCAACACAATCTAGTGCTTAACGCTAGGACTTAGATATCAATAATTTATATATATGTAAACAGTATACATCAGTAAGCAGCATGAAGTACCCAATGAAGCGGTCGGGTAACAATATATATATATATATATATATATATATGTGTGTGTGTGTGTGTGTGTGTGTGGTTTGTGTGTGTGTGTTTTGGGAGAAGGGGAGGGGTGTGAGCGAGCGACTCCCATTCTCACTCACTCATCACAAGATGTTTGGAAATATTAGACCAGAAAAGTTGAGATTTGAATTTTCAGTTTTGTTGCAGGTTTCTTTTCCTCCTTTTTTTGTACAAATCCACTTACGTGGGTCAGAGGAAATTGTCTCCTACAACGGAGTAGATAAAAATACATTTATATATTATAGTTTGCCGAATATTACTTACCATTGAATCACATTTGCTTTTCTTTAAAAAGATTACTCAAAATATAAATTAAATTTGACTTTTTGACCTTCAAAGTATTAATTAAAACTTTGTTTTACATTTTCTTCTCCATTATCTTACTGTAATTCATCCGTGTGAAGATTCCGCTAAAAGTCCATATAATCTATGGATATATATACTTCAAAACTGAAAAAGGAAACAAAATAATAGAAAAGATATTTGGGAACAAGTTTTGAAAAAGAAAATAAATCCTTTCGAATGCAGAAAAAAATGCTTTTAGTTTGCTGTTTAAGAATAGTCTAAAAAATATTACCGGGTTTTTTCAAATGTAAACGGGTATGACCCACATAGTACATCAAAGAAAAATATTGTGAAATTAATGATTGGAATATAGACAACAAAAATAAGAACAATGATTTCAAGAGTTTTTTAAATTTTGTTTTGTGTTTTAAGAATTTCAAAGATAAGAAATTTAAATTTATCTGAACCAATGGGAATTTTACTAACCAAACTATACTTAAAATAAAATTTAAGATTTGTTATTATAATAGTTGAATACATTTTAACACAAGTATATTTTATGTACAGCAACTGAAAAGGAAGCTGTAATTATAAAGATCTAAAGAGATTTGATTTGTATAAAACCATTTTCCAAACTATGTAAACTTTAAGAAATGTTTTGAAGAATTGTTCAGATTTCTCTCGTTGAAATTTCACAACCAAATCCATGACAATTTTTAAATAAAAATATATTGCTATATACATTATTGCTGTACTATTCAATCTTTCAATATAACTCGAGAAATAATATAAATTTACTTTCCTAGACAATCAGATTTACTTTCATAACAATTCAGTATTTTAAAATAATATTTTCAAAAAATCATGATGATCGATCCAAAGTATAATTTCTCTAAATTCAAATATTTTAGAAAGGGATATTTCTATAAGGAACTGAAACTATTGACAGATCAAAATAATAATTCTGAGCTACATGTATTATTTCAGATAGTCATAATAGAATATTATAATGAAAAACTTTCTAAAATGCAGTACAGATTTTACTAGTAAATAGCATATGTCAGATTCTATATATTCAGCTAACTTTCAAAAAAATTCCAAAACAAACGTACAAAAAAAATCGATCAAATCGTATTAGAAACTGTTTTGAATGAATAGTATATATATTTTAAATGCTGAATGTCAAGTAAAAAATATATGTACTTTATAATGGCTACTGAGGGAAAAAATAAGAAAAATGAGCAATATTTTCAAAACAATGCTGTTTCGTGATCTCAATTTTCAGATGAATGTAAAAATAATATTCTAATATCAATAAAGGCTTAAGCGCTCTTACAGTTTGTTGGTACATTTATTTTTTTTTTATTTATTTATTTATTTATTTTCAAATATTTTTTCTAGCAATAGAATGCGATTGATATTCGTTGATCTATATTTGAGAGATATCTTTTTACTTTAATCAAATAAAAGGGAAATTTACAAATGTCTTTTGCATTTAACTTTATGAATTATGAATCAAAAATATGCAGAACAGATTAAACCTTAGTGGCCCAGTCGTGTGTACACGTCCTGCTGAAACACGGTGGTTTTAGTACCCAGGACGAGTATACTCTCCAGGAGGTCTTTTTGTATTGGGCTGCTCTGTTTAAAACTAGTCTCACAGCTTTGGAATACAATAACATGAGATTGTGTCAATGGTTCTAAAGAATTTACTTATTTCGGAGAAGAGGTTGGGAGAGGATTTGAAAGGGTATATTCCACAGAAAAAAGGAAATTCACAACTAAGCAGTTTTCTTGTTTTTTTTTTTCGTTTGAGTGTGCTCTTTTCTTTGCTGTCATTTTCACTTATCGTGTTTAATAGGAGCTTTTAATTTTTTGTACAAATGCGCTGAATGTGATACTGGTTAATGTGATCAACCATGTTTCAGGATATATTACAGAACAATTAAGTTATAATTTATTTTTTATTATATTGTAACTCTAAAGATTACATTTTTTATTTCCTTTTATTATTTTATGTTTTTTTAAAGTGAAAGTAAACAATTTTTTGGTGGAAAAACACACATTTTCTTTTCCCCCAATAAACCGAATAACAACGCGCAATTGTGGGAAAAATTGTGGCACTGGGGGGAGGGGAATTTCTTCACTTTTCTTTGGCAGTTAAGGGGTTAACATAAATAAAAGTTTAGAGAGTTGAGAACAAATATGAGATGCCAATTAAACTGTCTAACTAGGAAATTATTGAGTGTGCTATGTCTGCTATAAATAATCTGTATTTCGATATATATATATATATATATAAGACGAATTTTTTCTGTGCTATTCCTATACTTATCACACAAACACACACAGTCACACACACATATTTATATACAGGCAGAACATTCAGTTACCATTAATATCTGAACTTTCAACAAATTTTTGATAAATACTCGAAAAGGGGATGTTATTTAGAGTTGCTTAATTTAATCATGTGAATGAAATCTAAAATTTCATTGAAACTTTTCAAAGAAACCTCTTATATTTTTGAGCTTTAATTCTGCATTTTTTCACGATAATATTCATTTTACAAATATTTTCCATATATTTTCTGTGCCTTTATGTGATGCAAATATGTGTCCACTCGAACTTTATGAAATCAAATAAAAACAAATATAATTATGCAGTTTGTTTCGGCAATACAATAATATCAAATATGTACTCTAGAACACGAAAAGCGCCGTTTGAAAACGGAGGCATCTAATTAAGACGAAAATCGAAGCATGTGCAGTACATATGTTGAAAAAGAAGAGAGGTACAAAGATAAGCAAAAGAACAAGCAGTTAACATTGTGGAACTAATTATCTCGTAGACGGCAGAGATTCAGGAAGGATATTTAATTTGAAAACCAAGGAATTCCTGCTACGGGTATAAAATGTAACGCTATCCCATACCGCAACTCTTAGTTGTTGGACTGTGTGACGTAGTTCAATCAGGTAAGCATTCTACTGTTGTCCTGGACGTCTCTAGATACAGCTTCACCGGCCGTAAGAGCTGAATTCAAGGAAAGGCTATTGCAGAAAAATCGTTCACTTCAATCCCTCAGATTGGAATATTGTTGCACCATTGACGATGTTAATTGGTAAACAGCGGTCCAAGCAATGGTAACTGTAACACTGGTTAAATCAGTCAACTTTTGATGGTATTTACAATCTCCAACACCTCAGTCAAAGTCGGATTGTTAATCTGAGATCCATCAAAAATTGTAGGCGTTAATCAAAGAAGGGGTATTTTTTCGAATATTTCATTTTCCTGGTAGGATTCGGGAAAGGGTTAGTCTTTTAAATCTTTTTGAAAGATACCACAAAAATGATTATTATTTTTATTAACTATCATTTTCTATTTTATTCAATTATTCAATATTACTCACATTCAGAAAAGATAACACAATCTGGATTTCTTGTGCATTTACTGCCTCATTTCACAATATCTAAGATATTAATCAATATTTATTGTTAAAATGATACCTTTGCACATGTGTTTTATTAAAGTTCATTTTTAAATTTAAAAAAAAGTATGGTTTAGACATTTAAAAATAACACTTTTTATTTATAGTTTTAATCTCTACTTACACCTCTTATGTATGTTTATTAGTAATCTACGAAAAACGTTTCGAATTCAAAGCCAAGCTTTTTTGCAATGAATTAGGTAATCATCCTAATTGAAAATTTAAGTTGTTAAAGCAGTCTTTTGTGTCATTATTACACTATGCATTATTAAATGAAGATAGTCAAAGAATTGTAATAGCTCAATGAAATGCAAATTATTAATGTATTTAAACGCAACAAGATTTTAGCAAATTTCCTTTTCCAGACTGTCTTCTGGACAAAACTTCCTTTCTTAGGCTTTTATTTTGTACTAAAATTGAAACAAATGTGACTTTCTCCAAACGAACAACGCATCATGAATCTTCATAACCTTTACACTCATTCTTCATAAAACAAAAACAGAATGAACAGGTATTTTATAGTATAATAAACAGACCTTTATTATGTTTCAGCTAATGCTGACAAATGAAACACACTTTCTTATAGTTAGTTGCAAATACGAATATGTTAGCAAAATCTCCTGATCCATCTTCCCGTACGTATGTCAAAAATATAATTTAGGTTTCATTCAGAAAACATTTCTATTAACATGATCATTCTAAGAGACAGAACATATTTTTAGAAAAAAGTATTAAAAGTCTTAAAATTCTCGACCCACAGAATTTCTTTTTAAATTTGTGTGAATATAATTTTTTTATTCATTCTATTGAAAGAAAAGGTGGCTGTTCTGCATACAAAATGTAATTGTTTTTTATTGTTAAAATATCACATGGAAGAAACAATGCCATTAAAAATGTTACTTAATTAGTTACTTTGCAGAAGCTTTGGTAGAAATATTTCACTAGGTAGAAATTATTTAAAGAAAGTGGTTATGTTGATTTTAAAAAATTGCATTTACTGTACGTAAAAATTGTTCACCAGATTGAAAACTGTAATAAAGTAAATTTATTTAATTTTGTCCCCATTTTTTTTTCAAAAAGAGACTAATAATTAATTATTTTGTTTATACATTTATTGATTCAACATGATTTCCAAAATATTGAAAAAGAAAGATATATTAATATATTTTAAAAATAAATCAAAGTTTTGATCACTTACGTTGTCGTAAAAGAAATTTCATCTTTAAATTTAAGGAACTCAGGAAATTTAAACGCAAATTTAATTAATAAAATACAAGTTCATTAAAATGAGCTGTTATAAACTTTATAACTTACGATTACTTGTCCTACTATATGTTATCTTTTAAAAATTTTCTCTTTTATGTAAAATTAAAAACGCATATTTCATAAAACATGTTGTTAATGTAAAATATGACGCAATATAAAAGTATATGTGGGTGAAAAGGTGTCCCCATTGTGTAAATTTAATCCTAATTAGTTTTTATTAAAATGAGAGAGAAATAATGTACCAATACATAATTTTTAATTTAATCAATATGTTTAAAGTATATTGCTTCTGTATGATAGGTCAAAAATGTTGAGCAAAGAACTTTAAACATAGTTATAACATTAATAAACAGTATTGAAAAATTAAACATTAATAAATTAAAACTGGTTTTGTTACAAGCATTACGAACTTAACAATAGTTAAAATAATACTTTAAGTATTTTTTGATGAATTTATTTTGAGCATGGTATCTAGAAATAAATTAATAAATAATTGTGTCTTTATCCTTTCTGATAAGATATTAAACATTTAAAACAGTTTTTTTACTTATTTCTTCCTCTGTCTTTTTTTTATTTTCGCCATACTAATTCTTTGGTCAACCGAAAGTATATATAAAGTGGTTATATATTTGTTTGTGTTTAAAGTGCTCTAAACATTACATAACAGTCTTATAAACTTATTCATAGAAAAAATAAACGAAAAAAACATGGGAATTTGAGCTAAAAAAATAAATAAATAAAAAAGTCTTGTTTTTAAAGGTTTTTTTTGATGAAATGAATTCATTTTCTATACTTAGAAATATAAGATATTAAACCAACAGTAAAATTAAGTAAAGAAAATGACCATTAATAGCAAAAGTGTTGTTTTTAAAATTATTTTTTATTTTTTTTTGGAAATATCAAAGAACACTGGTGTGCAAAGGTTTTTCACCCTACCTCCACAAAGAAATCAGCTGACAGACTTGAAAATCAAAAATGAAAGACATCACATTGTACTTCAACGATGACTAATGCATATTTGCGTAAAAATGTATACGATGCACATAGAGTAAATCAAACAAAATGTTTTATTGAACTCAAAGTATCGTTACACATGGTTGTCTGTCTAAGAGAAATAACAAACACCGATGTTTCTTAGTATGGGATATGCCCTCTCCTTACTGCAGTTGTTATTTCGTACCGTCTCTCCATACTCAGCAAAAGATTGTACCATACTTATTGATATAAAAGTCCCCATTTCTCAATCAGCATCTATTTCAGTTGTTGAGTGTTGGCCGGAGGATGTACTCGTGCCGCAAGGAGTACCCCAAGGCATCCTACATGTTCTATGGGATTTAAATCAAGGGAGAAAGATGGTCAATACTTTCTAGTGATATATTTACATTTTAGTAGCTGCTGAACATCAGTAGCTACTGGACTGTTCATACAAAAGAAGCTTTTTTATTCATAAAGAAACAAAATTGGGTTAAATAACACACGGATCAGATGCACATAGGAAAGTATCACCTCCTTGCAATAGCCATCTCCGGTTATAGAACCTTTGTTGAGAACGTGGATCTAAGTCCAACCAGTTCAGCATAATGCCTGCTCAGATTGATTGAATATTAACGTCGCACTGTTCAGCTACACGAGGGCTTTTGGCGACGGATCACGTGATTTTGAATTATGGTCAAGTGACGTGGATGACACCTGAGCTGGCACCCCCCCCTCTCCCAAATACCCCACCAGACCAACGGGAGGACGTTTCAGCTCTCGACAGATTTAACGTGCATCGCTGCCCTACACGGCGGGTCTTTAGTGGTCCTGGGCTCGAACTCGTGGCAAGGCGAGCCACGATCCGATACTTATACCACTCGGCTACCGTGGCCAAAAAAAATGCCTGCCCAGACGACAACTCCAGGACCATGGTTACGGTTTCTTTCCGTGATGTTACTGGGATGCAACTGTATCCTGACTTCTTTCCAAATCAACTGACGTAGAAGATCGATTGTGGAACTTAGTTACTTATTAGGGAGAGTCGAGCTCAGCTATAGGGTTTAGAACTTCGAAACGACACTCCGAGAAGATACTTTATTTGTAAACTAAAAAAAAATACATATACAAAATGGTCCCGAATGAGAGACCTTAAACGAAATAAAAAAAAAGAATATAAATTAAAAGAAAAAAGTATATTTAAACAATAACAACATAAAAGAACCCCCACAAAAAACTCAAAACACTTACCGGAAAGAAAAATTACACGGGAATACCAACCCTTTGGGGGGGAAAATTTTAAAGGGGTAGAAAGGGAAGGACTGTTTTGGGAAAAAAAGGGGAAAAGGCCCAAACTTTTTTTTTCCTTTATTTTAAGAAGAAAACAAATAGGGCCATTTTCCCAGGGGGCAATAGATGTAAGACCCTCACAAAGGGAAGGAATAGTAGGAGGAAAGGTGGTTAGTTAGGAACGGCTGAAAGATATTAGGGGAAGAGGCACCACTCCACCCCCCTTTCTCTAAACTTTTACCCCTTAAACTTAGTTTAAGAACGGGAGTACAAACCCCCAGACAAACAAAAAAAGGGACGGGGTTGACACGGGGGTTAAAAGAGGGAAACAAAAAAAATGAAAGTCAATTTTATTTTATTTAAAAAAAAGGGAAAAAAAATAAAACAAAGACAAAAAGGAAAAAGGGGGGGGAAAAAGGGGAAAAAAGATAACCCTGTCACATAAAAGATTAGCTAAAAGCAAAAGAAAATTTTTGTGGTATTGCGTTATTAATAATAGAGTTAACCCAAGATGGAAGACCCACATATGTAATTTTGGGAAAGGGGAAAGGGGAAAATTTAATTTTGGCCCAAGTAAGCGGGGGAAAAGGGAAGAATCTTGGTTAGAAAAAGGGAAAGGATATTTAAGAGATGGGGAAAGAATGTTAAAATTAGGAGTTAAAAAAGTTTGATTTTTAAGTATTGCAATCCTTTTAAAAAGGGGGAGGTCTAAGACCCCCGGGGATAAACCCTTTTTAAGAAACTATAAAAAAGGGCCGGGAAACAACACAGGAACCGAAACACTTCACCATCATATACACCCTTTTTTACACAAAAATTGGCGTAATAATTATAGAAGTTATTGTTATGAGCGTTGACCCAAGTTATGGATTAAAAGTCCAAATTTTAAAGGTTTAAGGGAAATTTTGGGAAATTTGGATTTATTTGAAAAGGATTATTAAAAAAGGGGTAGAGGAGAAACTACCTGTTTTAAAAAAATTGCTGTCGCCCTGTTTTTTGCATACAGCCCCCAATTTTAATGGGCGTTTGGTATTTTTTTGGGACCTTTCCTTTGCAGGATGATATATCGGTCATCCACTTCAGTTATTTTCTTTGGAAGGTCACCACCAATTTTTCTAACAGTTATACCTATGGCTTGGAAGGCTTTCTTCTAGTCATATTTCAAGAACTTATTTGCACTAGCAGGGGAAGGTATGTTTGTTTTTTCCCGCTTTTTTATGGGGTAGCGGGCTTTGGCTCCCAGGCTTTTTAAAAACCTAAAATTTGCAGGGCATCCCCCCCAAATTAATTTCGTATTCATTTTCTCATCGAAAAATCACCCCCCTTTTAAAGGGAATTCCATGGCTATCTGATTAAAATTTACATTGTTGCTTACGATATGCACACCAGTGGATTAAAAAGCTTGCTCTAGAATAAATGTATCTCAGGTTTTTCAATTTGATATTGAATAACTGAATAATTAAAAATAAATCAATTGATTTAAATAGTAATAAATCATTCATTATAGTAAAAAAAATTATTAATGAAATTCAGGGCAATATTATTATTTATTTTTGTAACCCTATATATAACTAATTTTTATTCTTATTTGTAAATACATTTTCGATATTAGTCTTAGGTCATTTTGTTCGATATTTTTCAATTTCCTTTTTAGATAAACAAGAGATAAAGTGTAATAGATTTTAGAAAGGAAAGGAACCCCCGCCCCTTTAAAAATAACATATTTTCAATATCTATTTGATTTCTTTTAAGGCAGTACCTTTAATTTTGTTGTGATTGCAATAAAGTTGCATTTTATTATAAAAGCAACGCGAAATAGATTATCTGATCATATTTCAGGACTAAACCCAAAAGGGATTTTACTGAAAAAATGGTACCTCTATGGTTTTTCAATTTTACAAGGTTAATTAAAACATCCTTATAATCAAAAAAAAACCCTATTTCCCAAAAAATCTGCCACATATTTTGGGGCCTCACCCCCTTTTTTTTTGTCTTTCTCTTTTTTGGGTTTTTCCGCAAAATTTTTAAACAAAAAACCCCACAAAACCCTTTAAAAATTTTTAAAGTTTTTACAGTGTCGGGAGATACGAATAATAAAGGGGATTTCAAAATTTGGCAAAAAAATTGCTACAAGGCTTAAATTTAAAAATTTTTCCCAAGCAAACTACAATTGGAAAAAGGGAATAATTAAGCTCAAAACCCTTTAAATTCTATACCTCTAAGATATTTTTTCTCCGGTATTTTTGACTAATGTTTAAAGTTAAGAAACGGAAACGAAAAGGATTACCTGAGGGGGAAATTTTTTTCACTGGCTTGCGACATTTAACATTAAATTGGGAAAACATAAAAAGAAAAAAAAATAAAACAACAACAAAGCTGAAAGTTTTTTTTTTGGGAAAGGAAATTTTGTATACTTGTGAAACGACTGGGAATGAAAAATTAAAAGGGGAATAAAAACTACGAAAAAAAAAAACACTTTACAAAAAAATAAATTCTAAATTGAAGTTTGACAAGGGCCCTTTTAAGGGGGTTAATTTAATCGTTTTATAAAAAAAAGTGAAAATAATAAAAACAGAATCAATATATTTTTGTTTCTTTTTTTTACCAGATATTGCAAAAAATCTGAATAATAATAAAAAAAATTTTTAAAAATTTGGGATGCATGATATATTTTGAAACATTTTAAAAAATTTCCCATTTAGCATCACCCTAAAGCAGTGTTTAAAAAGGGGATAAAAAATTTTGAGACTAAAGGGATGGGAAGAAATTTTTACCGAAAAAATCCAGCGTAAAACACTCACTTTCAACATAAAAAAAAATCGAAATTCAGGGGTTTCGCGTTATACGCTGGGTAAAAAAATGAGAGTTTTAAAAAATAAAAAAAGATGAGCATGGGAAAAAAAAATATACATATATCGAAATCCCGGGTTTGGTTAAAAAAAATATCAAAATGAATTTAAAAGGGTTTATATTTATAAATGAAACTATTTTTAAAAATCCGGGATAATACCTAAAAAAAAAACTCAAAAACATAAAAACAGTGATAAAGCAAACTTATTACAAAAGAACAAAAAATTTTAACATTACAAAAATTTTAAAAAAAATTGGGAGCCAAATCTGCTTGTTTAGTAAACTTTTTTACATTAAATAAGTAGTACACTAAATAAAACTAAATTTCATACTTAATAAATATTTATTAATAAGAAAAAATGTCTTCATCCCCGGAAATTTTAAAATAAGTCGGGTTTTTGCATGTTGTTTTTTTTAATTTTTTACCATGTTTCCCAAGTTCTCATCAATAAGACGATTTCTCGGTTTCTCTTGGTAATGTTCTGCAAAAAAGATTGTTCGCATATATATGGGGGCCAAAAAAAACAAAAAAATCCCGATTTTTTTCAAGTTGGATCGTAAGTTAGAATATTTTTCCCCAAACGTTAAAAATGATAAAGGTTTTTTTCTGGGGGGTAAATTTAAAAAACAAAACCCCGGGTTTTTGTAAAACCAAGATCACATTTTTTTTCCCCAAAATTTCTAGTTAAACCCAAAAAGACTTTTTAAAATTTAAAGAGCGCCATATCCCCCCTTGTTTTAAAATCCAGCAATTGTATTTAAAAACTCCCAAATTCCCAATTTAAAAAGGGAGAAGATTTCAACTCGGTTTACCCCACAGCATTAAAAAAGGAAATTTTTGACAAAATTTTAAAAATTTGGGCTCTGTTGTTTTAAAATTCCTGAAACCTGCTGATAAATGCTTCCCTCATAAAAAAATTATTGTTTTAAAATGGTGTTTTTTTAGAAAATTTTATCTTGGCGATGCCTTGGCAGGCTGGGAAAAGGGGGGAAACAATTTTTCCCCTTTTCAAAATCCTGAGCAAAAATGGATAATTTTTTTTTTGAATGGAATTGCTTCAATTTTCAAAAAATTAAAGTTTCGTTTCCCTTGTATTTTTACGATTAAGCTTATTTAGATGAGACGTAACGTCTATCAGGGGAAAAAAAATTTTTGGATCCATCGATCGTCTGTTATTTCTGGGTAGTAAACCCGCCCTTCTCAAAAGAAAAATGTTTTTAATTTTTGGAAAAAATTGATGCGGAAACTTTTTAAAAACTTTTTTCCCTTTTGATAACCAACTTCCCTTTGGGTTATAAAACAAAAAGATCGGTTACTCACTCACCATTTAAAGTAAAAAAATTTTTTTAAATTGGCGATGATTAAAACTTTAGCTAAAAGGGGATTAAAATAATGTAATACTAATTCCATAATTTTCAAATTTCACCCGGAAATTTTTTGAGTACAAAGCGCTTCTTGGTAAAATTGTAAAAAATTTAAAGAAAAAGTATCTCGCGCTTTATTTTTTTCTTTCAAAATAGAAAAAACCCCCCCTTTTTCTTACCGGTCATCCGGGCCCCATTTTTTTTAAAATGGGCCTTTTTAAACCAGGGGAGGAATTAGTTTTATCCATACCCCCAATTACAGCATTTCCGATATCTTCTCCCCCATCTGACCAGGGGTGACAATAACCCCAAATTTCTTTTTTGGGGGCCCTGAATGAGACAAAAAACCCTTAAAAAAAGGTGAAACTTGCTTTTAATCTTTTTTATGTCACAAGCCCTTCTCAACTATTAATGCCAAACCCAAATTTTTAAAATCTTCGGGCGGTGGTTATATTCGAAACACTTTTTAATTGTTCTTCTTTAAGGGTTTTTTGGTGGACAATGGTAACTCTTTAATTTTTTTCCCGAATATCTCTTTTTCTTAAAATCCGGGGAAATATCCTGCATTTGTAAAAAAATTTTTTTATGTTTTCCCCTTCTGTGTACGGTTTCCCTCTTTTAAACTATCTTTTGGGTTTAAAAACAAAACTTGCCATATTAATTTTTGGGGAAAGGGTTCACCCCAGTTAAAAAACACAGAATTTGGGCGACTCTTGACTCTTTAGAGTTCCCCCAACTGCTTTCTTCCTTGAAATCCCGCTGGGATATTTGGTGAAAAAGGCGTCCCAAAAAGTGTCTCTCTGGGAAATTTAAAAAACTTCTTTGTTATGCGCAATTTCTGCTTACAAAAAAAAGACATGTTAAAAGAGATCCTTTTAAAGGGTTTTGAATAAACCCAAAATTCCCCAGCCCTACTAAACGAAATTCCCCCGGTTTTCATCTTCCGGGTTTTCTTTGCCTTTTTTGGAAAGCCATGTTGGTGGGGTGCCTAAAAAAAATTTTCCCAAATATTTTTTTTTATAAATCCCCCTTTTTAAAACTTATATTTATTTTTGATAAAAAAAAAAAAAAATTAAAAAAAATCTTTTCAAAAATACAACTTTATTAATAAAATAAGCTTTAAAAAAAAAAAATAATTTTTCTATCATCAGAATAACAAAACTTTTAAATTTGACCAAAAAAGGGAAAAAAACTTTAACATTTGGACAAATAAAGTTATCAAAAAATCGATTACAAATTTTGTCCCCGGAAACCCCAAAACATATAGCGGGTTGTAAAAAAAATCTTATAAAATACCTGTAAGATGTGCACCCTAGATTAAAAAAATACAACAACTTTTTAATAAGAAAAAGGAAACGGCGCCCGGTAGGTAAGACAAAATTTTTCACACTGCAACTACTGGTTTTGTGATGCCCAATTTGTACCCCCAAACACTCCCTTTAAAAAAAATACCGCGTGCATGCTTGGTACCTTTTATACACGGGAATTCCCCCAAAAACTGCACGAACAATTTAAACCCTTTTTTGTTTTTTCTTGAAAAAAAAAATACAATTAAACTCGATGCTCTTTACGTATTTTTTTAAAAAATTTTAATTACTTATCTATTTTTTAAACCCAAAAAAAAAAATTATACATGTTTTGTTTTTAAAAAATTTTTTTTCAAAATTAATAAAATTGCCCCTTTAAAAAGAATTTTTGCTGGGGAAAAAGGCCCCCAAGGAAAAACATCGGCTCTGGGCCACCGGACCACTGACATAGGGTTTCCCGGGTGGTTTCGGGTTTCTTCGAAAAAAGGGGATGGGGTATGTTTCCCGGGGAATAAATATCCCTTAATTTTTAAAAGGGGGGCGTGAAAGTAGGGAAGTTTTTTTTTCAGTTTCTTTCAAACTATCACTTTATCCTTAAATTTCGCCCCATATTTACTACCTCTTAAATTCGAAAGTCAGGGCACCCCAGCCCCTTTCTTCAACTAAAACCTAGGGTTTCTTTAAAAAGGGAAGCGATGTAAAAACCTCGACTTGGAAAAAACTGCGTAAACCCGGGTAAATCAAAATCCGGGAAATCGTAGAAAGGGGAAAAAAAAATTTCCCGGGAAAATACATCCCTAAAAAGGGAAACCACCGAAGTTAGATTGGTGTTTGATTTATAAAAGCCCCTTTTTCCAATATTCGTTTTAAAATTAAATTTTTACATTATTTCCCCCATCCTTTTGGGAAAAAAACCCACTTATCTTTTTAAGGCACCGGGAAAAGATTTTTTCCCCCTTTTGCCCCCAAACAATTCACTAAAACAATGGACATGTTCAAAAGTTGAATTAATGAAAAGGTTGCTTCTCCGTGAAAAGTTTTTTAATTGTTGTGTTAAGTTCATTTCTTTTTGTACCCATTGGGGGACAAAAAGGGGGAAAAATTTCGGATTTATCTTAATGGTACGATTTATATAAAAAAATCTTTGATTCAAAATTCTTCAAAATTCTTTTTGTTTCTCCTTATATTTTGTATAACGAAAGACGGGTTATGTGCTCAAAGTGTCTCAAATAATTAACCTTTTAAATTTTTTAAAAAAAGCTTTTTAAAATTTTTTTAAAAGTGTTTTTTAAAATGCTACCCCTCCAAAAAAATTTGGGCCCCCTTTCATAAAAACAATTTAAAATTATTTAAAATGATGTGCAAAAAAAATTAATAGGGGTTTTTTTAGGATAACTGATTGATTTTTTATAAAATATAAATTTTTTATAAAATCTTACAAAAAAATACTTAAAAAAAAAAAATTCTTAATTCAGTTTTTTTTTGAACACAAAAAATATTTTTTTAATTTTAAAAAATACGTACCAATTTTTAATTACAAATTTAAAAGAAATTTTAAAAAAAATTAAAAACATTTTTGGCTGAATGGAAAAAAAAAGCCTTAGCTTTTTTAAATGAAAAAAAATTTAGTCTTATTTTTTTTTTCCCAAAGGAATAAGCCCAATTATAATTTTTTTTTCTTTAAAAATTCGGATTTTAAATTGAAAAAAAAACAAAAAAAAAATTAAATTTTGGGGGAAAAAAGGGAAAAAAATCATATAGGGTTAAAAATATTAAATTTGGTTTTTTTGCCCAAATTTTCCCTTTTTCGGATTAATCTTTCCCTGTACCCCTTAAATATTAACACAAAAAAGTAGCAAGGTTTTTTTTAAAAAATATATATAAAAATTTTTTTAAAAAGAAACTAAGGGGGATATATTCTGCCCACTTAAAATTTTAAAATAATACTAGAAATATTATATTTCTTGTTTTACAATTAAATAAAATTTTAAAAAGGAATATTGTTCTTTGTTTTAAACAAAAATATTTAGAAATAAGATTAAAAATCTAAATTTTTAATGCAAACATTTTGTAAAGTTTTAAAAAAAATACTAGAACTGCTCTAAAATTCTTTCATGATTTATTTTTTTCTAACGAAAAAAAACATCTGCAAATATACTATTTCCAAATATATGCTTTCCCTTTTCTACAAAAGAATTAGAAAGATGATCTTTTAGAAAATAATATATCCATTTTAAAAATCAAAAAGGGAAAAAATGAAGAAATAAAATAAGAAATTGGGCGGTGAGTTGGAAAATTAGCCCAAAAAAACTATGGGGAAAAGCTAAAAAAAGATGTAATAAAACTTTCATCTTACTGAGTTCTGTTTTCCCTTTTTTAAAATGAATCCCAAGTGTTTTTAAAAAAATTAAAATTTTTTATATGGTTTTTTAAAAAAGCAATAAAAATATTGCCTTTTTATAATGAATTATTATATATATTTTTTAATGAATTATTATTTGATCATATTTTAGATGGTTAGAAATATGGATGTTTTATTGACTAGACAATCTTTCTTGATGGTTAACCCCTGTTTTTATTGTACCTGTAGATGGATGCTATTGACGGGGGCAGAGCTGTCTTTTTGGTTAATTATTTTGTGTGAGGGGTCATCCCCTTTCTACTAAAACTCCTCTTGGGATCTTTGGGGCCGAAAAGGGCAAATTTTTTCCCAAACCAAACCCGGGAAACGAAGCGTGATTATGCAAATTGGAACCTTTTAAATAGCAAAAGGGGTTTAGGGGAAGGCGGGGTGGCCTTTGGAAGTGATTATGATAGTATGTGGTTAGAAGTTTTAAAAGGGTTAAACGGGGGGGTTATCCGACTTTGGGAAGTGTTCGGCTATTCTTCCCCGGGGCTTTCCCAAGTCAAGAGGGAAACCATTCCATCGGGGATAAAAAAAAGGTCTTTTAAATTCAGTTTTGTTGCTCCTGGGATATAGAGGTGGGACTGTTCTATTAACTTCAGGAACTGTGATATCTGAGTTAGGGTAGGTGGAAATTTAAAATAAAAAGTGTTTAAAAGGTCGCTCTTATTTGGAATCCATTATTCTGTTTTTCTTCACTTAAAGATCCTCTAAGTAAAAATAAATTTATCCTTTTGTATATTTTTTAAAGGGTTAAGATCTTAATAAAGAGATTTTTAAGATTATGGCAACGCCTGGTTCTTCATTCACCCCCACCCTTTAGGTCACGGGGGAAAACGTGGGGAGTGGGCCTCGGGCAGGGGTGAATGACTTACAATTGTACTTGTAGACACAAAAAAAAAACATACAACAAAAGCAACTTTTGGCAAAAACCCACAACACAAAAAGTCACACGGGGTTCACATCAGGGCGTGGACAAAGGGGGTTTTCTAGTATCGTAAGGGGGTTTTTACATGAAGTAAAATTTTGGCAGGAATTTTTTGGAACCCCTGCCGGGTTTTTCCTTGGCCCCGGAGCTTGTGATTAGTGGAAAGATATCCTTCGATAGATTTGATGCAATCTTAGGCAAAAAACTAAAGGGCGGGTTAATTTTATATATATATAAAAAAATTAAATTGACGGCGATTTTTTAAACCCCAAATTATAATGGCTAAGAAAAAATAAAATTTTTTTTAACAGCTTAAAAGCTTTATATATATATATATATATATATATTTTTGGTATTTATTTGAAAAATTGGGGGGGTTTTTAATTTTAACTTTGAGGATATATATTTCTCTCTCCAAAAAGGAAAAAAAGGGGTTAAAAAACTCATATTTTTAAAAATAAAAAATCTTATTTTCTGACTGTTGTACTATATCACGCAAAAAAATAAAATTAATTCAAACAACAAAAAAGAGAATGTTTACATTTGGAAATAAAAATATTAACTTTTTTTTTTGTTTTCCCCTTTGGATTTAAAAAAAATTTTATACCTAAAAGGGTTTCTTTGCTGAGAATTAAATGAAAATTTGGGCTGGAAATTCATTTTTTTTCCGTTGAATCCCAAAATTTTTTTTTAGATTAATCAAAAAAAAAGCTGAAAAAAAAAAAAGGGAGGGAAAGAAAAAACCAAGCGAACACATTTTTTTTTTAAAAAAAAATAATAATTGCATGGGGAAGGAGGTTTGTAACTATACCCACAAATCATTTGTAAGCATTTATAGTAAAATTTTGGTTGTTTTCAAAAATATGGTTTTCATTACCAAAAACTTCTGCATTACGGACAACGCAAACATTTTTTTAAAAAAAACCAAAGAAACTTTTTTCGGGTAATTTTAATGTAAAAAAAAGTACACAGAAAAGGGGAATTTTGGGTTTATTTTAATTAAATACAACAGAAAAAATTTTCCTTCTATAACTTTTTTTCCTTACAAATTAAAAAAAAAGATACCTTACAGAAATTGAATTTTTTAAAAAATTTTTCAAAAAAACAAGAATGACCATCTTTTTTTCGACTCAAAGTTAAAAAAATTCTCCTTATCCCAGCAGCTATAAATCAAGTTCATGACCTCGGCTGGAAGAAAAAAAAGGGGGCCCAAAATTTGATCAGATCAAGAACCAAATTTTAAACGAAAGAAAAAATATACCAAAAAAATTTTCCCTGTAGGGCCGAGTATTTGGGGTTAAATGCTGGTAAAAAAATTTGACAAAACGTCTTTTTTTAAAAGCCCTAGGCGTTCAAAAAATTTTTTTTCTTAAGTTATTAACGCTAAAAAAAAAGTTCAATCGGGTAAATCAGGAGAGCAAAAAGAAGCCAGTCTACATAACCATTTTATACCTAATGATCTGTTGCTGGAATGCCCCCGCCAAATATTGTCTTCTTTTTTTTAAATTTAAAAGAACACCGCCCTTTTTGATTGATTGACTCTTTTAAACCCCTTTAATTTCCCCGGACTAAATTTCAAATTTTCCCCCCAATGCCACCTTTTTTCCATAAACGGCTTTTGGGAAGCAGGGGGTGGGGGGGGGGAGATAAAATTTCCCCAAATAAGAAAGCTTTCCCAAAAAATAAAGAAAAATTTTTCCAAAAAAATTTTTTAGGACACTTATTTTTTTCCAAAATCTTCAACTTTTTTCCTGTGGCACCGAAAGGGTTGATTTTTGGAAGGAGGGAAATATACGCCAGGGAAAACCCAAAAAGGGGTTTGGGCGAGATATTTTCCGGTGGGGGCCCAAAAGGGTTAACACTACACTTCGGAATAAAATAAAAGTAGTCGGTAACATATATTTAAAATTCCCCCTTTTGGGGGGAAACCCAAAATTTTCAAATTAAAATGACATATTCGTTTTTCCCATTTCAGTAGAAATAATTTTGGAGAGGAAAAAAACATTCAATAAAAAAAAGGGGGTTAAAATTGTATCAATTTAGTTTTAAAAGGATTTTTTTATTCATCTATAATGACACCCGTTTTTACTCTGGTTTTAAACCCTGGGGAAGTGAAGAAACTTTTCCTTTTTTTTAAAAAGCTTGAAAAATTTTAGTTTTTTACTAGAATAAAAAAATGGTTAAAAACAATACGGTTTTAAAAAATTTCTGTTTTATCAAAAAGATTCCCCTTAAATCAATCATTTACCCCTATATAAAAATTAAAAATTTTGGGAATTTTGTACGTGCTTAAATTGGGAACATGACCAAGATAAATTGACATTATTACCATATACTTTTAAGTAAAACATTTTAAAGGGAAAATACATGTATTGTTTAATACATACTTATTCAAAACTATCCCGAAATTTGGGTTTTTTTTTCAATCAAAAACCCCTTTAAAATTAAATGGTAAAATAAAATCATATAATTACGATTCAAAATATAACTTTGTTTTTTTTGAACTGATTTAAAATTCAATTATCTTAAAATAAAAAAAAATTTTTTCAAAAACTTGGTTTTTTCCCTTTCAGAGTTAAATAAAAAAAAACATGAAATATATGGGCCCAAAACCCTTTAAAAATGAGCATTAACAAAAAACTAATCGACGTAAAATTTCATTCATAAAAATAAAAAAATTTTTTACATTAAGTTATGTATTAAAAAGGGCTTCTTTTTTTACTTGGAAAAGGGGAAAAAAAAGCTTTTAACTAAAAATTTAAATTCCCCAAAAAAAAGGTTTCAAAAAAAAAAAAATGCATAATTTCTAATGGAAAAAAAAAACGGGAAAGGGAAAATTTTAAAAAACTTTTTTTAAAAAATTTTTCCCTGAAGCAATTTGTTGATGTAGAAAAAATTTAAAAAAAAAATTTAAAAAAAAATTTTGTTAAAAAATACCAAAGAGATACAAAATTTAAAATTAAAATTTTTTTAAAAATTAATTTTTTGTGGGGGGAAGTAGGAAATGTGTTCAAAAGGGGAAAAAATGGTTGAATCAAAAAGCGAAAAAATAAATCCCCATCCAATTCTTGAAAAAAGTGGGAAAAAGAATTTTAAAACTTTTTATTCCATGCCTTTTCATCTCTTTCCTTTTGTCAACGGGAAAATTTTAAAATGATGAAGAAGCAAAAAAAATCCCAAAATTTTTCCTCCCCTGGGGTTGTTTCAAAAAACATCAAAACAATTTGGGAGTGTCTGAGGGTGGTCACCACCCATTTCTCCCCCGATGCCCCAGAGAGCAACAAAATAGAATCCTTTTTCCCAAAGTGATGCAAATTCCCCTGCAAATAGTCATGTCCATTAAGTAAAAAGAAAGTTTTGCAACCCCAAAAAATCGAGGGGGAACTGTGTGGATTCACCACCCCCTTTTTTTAAACAAGATGTTCCACCTTTTACATGCAAAAGCTACCATACTGGAAGGCTCTATTAATTTACAGTTTACTGTTGTTGTCTTGTCCTTTTGACAAGGGCAGAAAAAAAAAAACAAATGGGGACCAAAAAGGGATGCAGAGCAGCTCTTGGCCCCCCCGACCTTTTAAAGGTTTTAAAAGGTTTTCATGGGGGCGGGTTGGGGGCCCATGGGGAAAAGGGGGAAAGGCAACAAAAGGGGGGGGAAAAGAAAAATGGCCCCATCCCAGCGGGCCTTTTGTGGGGTTTTCCCCGGGGATGATCTTCCCTCTCCGGGGCCCCGTCCCGGGATTCTTTCTTTTTGGGGTTGACAAAGCGTTCACGATTAAAAAGGGATAAAAGGGGCACCATTTCCCGAAGGGGTTTGTCATTTGCCCATGGGGCGATTTGGGATTTACATCGAACAAGTGGGTTTTTAAAAAGAGGGATCGATATTCCAAGGAACCTCCCTTTTCGGGGGGGCCCGATGTTAAATTAACCCCCGAATTGACATGAGCGAGGGGTCCCCTTAAAAATGGGGACAGGTTTTTTTCCCCAACTTTTGGTAGACGAAAAGTTGGAAAGCTTAGGGGGTCTTTTTCCTTCTTTTAAAGTCTCTCAGAGCAGATTTCCAATCAGAAAAATAAAGGACCATTCGAAGGGGAAAATTTTTTTTATTGAAAGGGAAAGGGGGGCTAGGGCGGCCAAAAACCCAAAAAATTTTACTAGTTTAATTTGGAGGGAGAATTTTTTCCCCAAACGCGATGTTCCTGGGGTGTTTTTATCTGGGAAGAAGGAAAATGCCCGAACCCCCCACTGTCGCACTCTAAATTTTGGGTGACCTTCCCCCGTAAACGGGGATAAGATCTGGTTTTGAAAGCTTGTCAATAGTATCCATGCCCTTTTCTTAATGATTTCTTGTGGTTTCTTCTTTTCCCAATGCGTTTTTCCCTCAGGTTTTATATTGATCTTAACTGTGACGTGGTCCCCCCAGAAAAATAGGGGTTCAGCGGGTTGATGTGAAAGGGATTGGGGTTTAAACCCGGAGGATATTTTCCCGATAAAAATCTTGGAGGGGAAACGTTTTAACATTTCCCTGCTGGTTGGGGAAACCGAAAAGGGCATTTAAAAATATGTTCCTTGCCGTTTCTCCTGATCTTATTAAATAATTTAACTCCCGGCCCGGGTTTTTCCCCCCTCTCCCAAATGGGTAAAGGCCCATTCAATCCCCCAGCACTCAAGTTATTAGTTAAGGCTGCACCGATGATGATTTTGGATGCTCTGTATTGGACAGTGCCAATCTTCTTTTTTTTGAGGGAAAATGCTGGAGCCCATAATATTGCTGCATATTCCCGAACTGGTCTGATAGTTGTAGTGTAAGGGTGTTGAGGGGGTCTTCGGCTTAGGGAAAACCCCCTGTTCAAACCCCATAATTTTCTGAAAATATTTGAGGGTTTTAATGCTCTGGGGGGAGTAACTTCAAAAGGTTTAAAATGGAAACGAAGCTCGGTGTCCCAAAGTAAGGAAACCAAAAATAAATTTTGGGGGTTTTTTAAAATATGATTGATTGTCGGGGGTTTAAGAACCGGAGGTAGGATGGAAAAAATTTTCTATTTTTTTTTCCCGTCCGGGGAAAAGCACCCCGGGGGTTTGGAACCCGGGTTAAAGTTTGTGGCCCCGAATTTTCAACTTAAAAACCGGGTTTGGGTTTGGGCCCCGGGGGCGGAATTTTTATTCCCGGGGAATGTAAATTTTGCCGGCGGGAAATTTTCACCTTGTTAACTGGGGATTAGGCCCCAAGGGAGGGAAAAAAACAAGGGGGGGACCGGCTGGGGACTTCTTTAAAATTGGGAGGTTTAGGGGGTTTCTTTCCCCCAAAACAAATTTTTAAAAACCCGGAAATGGGGGTTTTCGGGAAATTTTTCCGGTTTGGGCACAAATTTTAAAAAAGGGGGGTTTCGTTTTCCGAACGGCAAAAGAAGGGGGTCCGGGAAAGCGGGAAATTTCTTTTTGGAATTTTCCTGAAGATTTGATAGAACCCGGACCAATAGAAAGTTGGTTAAAAGGGGCGAGTAAAAAAAACCCTTTTTAAAAATTTTTTCCCAAAAGCCATGATAACCGGGGTAATTTAAAAAAAGGGGCGGAAAGAACCGGTATTTGCCGGAGACCGAAAAAATGTAACCTTTTTGGTGCGGGGTAAAGGGACAGGTTTTAAAAGCCCAAAAGGGGCTTTCATTTAAAAATTTAACTTTTAAAGTAGGGGTTTGCCTTTGCAATTTTGGGGTAAGACTTTAAAAATTTTTTGACCCCCTCCGGGGAACCTTTTAAAAAGCCTTTGGGGGGGGTTTCCTTGATCCCTGGTTTAAAAACCCTTTGTTTTTTATAACCCAATTGGGGCCAAAATTTAGTTAACGAAGGTTTTTGGGACTTTGGCCCGGAAAAAAGGGTAAAACCCCGAAAAGGCCGCCTTTAATTCTTTTCAGGAATAATTTTTGGCAAAAATTGCAAAACTGGGTATCCCAGGTCAGGGTTGCCAAACGACCCCCCGGAAAAAGGGGCCTTTTTGGGTATTAACCTTTCTTCCCATGTTAAACTTTTTCCCGTTTGGGGAAATAATTTATTTAACTTTTTTTAAAACCAAAAAGGAAAAAAACAATAAATTTCCTGGCCCTTTTTTTTTTTGCCCCTTTGGGGCTTGCTTAAACCTCCTTTTTCGAAAAAAATTTAAGTTGCTTTTAGAAAGATGGCCGGGGAAAATTTTTCCCCTTCCCTTTTTAAAATTGGGGATTCCTTTTTCGGAAACATAATAATTAAAGTAAAATTAAGGCTTTGGAAAATTTTTTCCCCGTTGGGCGGTTTTTAACCCCCCGGGCAATAATTTTTAAAGGGAAAGGGTTTTTTGGTGTTTTTGTTTGGGGTCCCGGGGGGTTTTGGTTTAAATTGGGGGTTTCCCCGGGGTTTGGTTTTTAAGGCAAAAACTTTTTAAATTTGGAAAATTTCCCTTTTGTTTTTAAAATTAAACATTTGGGGTTTTCCTTTTAACAAACAATTTGGAAAAAGAGGGCAAAACAAATTTTTAAAAGGGTTTTTAGAAGTTTTGTTCTTAAAAAAAACACATTTAAAGGGAAACCAAAAAAGAAAATTGGAATTGTGGGTTTTGGTTAAAATTTTTTCTTTTTTTCAAATTGGGTAAAAAAAGCCTTTAAAATTTAACAACTTTTTAAGAAATACTTTTTGTATTCAAAATAAGGGGGAAAGAAACGTTTTAAAATTGGCCGATTTTTAAAAACTAAAAATATTAAAATTTTAAACAATTTGCCCTATGGATAAAATTTTCCCCTTTTCTTTTCTTTAGAAATAAAGGGAAATTAAATTTGGGGCCCGGTGGAAAAAAAAAAAATTTTTTCCGGCTCCCCAACCCTTTTTAGGGTTACACCCTTTGCCCAAAGGGAAAAACCCAACGAAGCAAAAATAAAAAATTTTTTGGACCGTGGAAAAGGAAAAAAGCCCTTTTTTTTCCGACTTTGGAAAATAAAAAATTTCAATTAGCAACCAAAAAGGGGGTTTTCGATTTAACGGAGAAACGGCGGGGGTTTTGGGGGGGCGAAAATTTTTTGTTTTTTGTTTCGAGGAAAAAACGGAAAAGGGAATTTTCTTGAAATTTCAAAAATTTTAATTTTGGTTTCCAGAAATGGGTACTATTTGCTTTTGTTTTGGGTTTGGAAATAAACCCAATTTTTTTTTTAGGTAAAGAAATTTTAATTTAAAAACCGGAACAAGAGCGGGGTTCTAAGATTTTCACCTAAAAACGGAAAGGAAAATTTTGGGAAAAAAAGCGTGTTTTTAATGGGTAAAACCCAAAAAACACGCCAAAAAATTGGAATTTTAAAAAAAATTTTAACCCCGAACAATTTAAAAAGAAAATTTAAAATTTAAAAAATAAAAGAATAAATTTTCAGGAAAAATTTTTAAAGAGAACTAAACCCTTTGAAAGAAAAGGGGTTAAAAATTCCCAAATTTTTGAAATTTTAAATTTTTAAAAAATTTTTTTTTACCAATATTTTTTAAAAAAAATTTTTCGGGAAAACCCAAAAAAAAGCAAAGCATTTTGAAAATTATCCAAAATTTAAAAAAATTTGTTTTTTTTAAAATAGTTAAACTAATTTTTGGTCCCTTAAATTACAAAATAAAAACTTTTTTAAAAAAAAATTTAGTATTTTTCCTTCCAAAAAAAGGGTTTTTCGTTTATTGTTCTTTTAAATTTTTTATTTAAGGGATAATTGGGAAAATTTAAAAAAATTTAAAGGTTTTTTATAAAATTTTTAAAATCCCGGTTATAAAATTTTTTTAAAATTCTCTAAAAAAATTTTTTAATCCCTTTTTTGAAAAAATAACTTTTACCAATTTTTTCTCCGGAAAAACCTAAAAAATTTTTTCAAGAAAAATTTCTTGAAACCCCTTTTCCCCGGTGCAAATTTTTAAATTATGGGGTGGGGGATTTTTTAAATTTTATGGGGTTTTTGGCGCCCAAAAAAATTTAAATTTAAAAAAAAATGCGAATTTTTCAAAAATTTTCCGGGGAAATCTTTCAAAAGGAAATTAAAATTCGGCAAAAAAGGAAAAATTTTAAAAAATTTAATTTTTCCAAAAAGTATTTTTAAAAATTTTTTTCATTGTTCTTAAAACTTTTAAAACTTTAAGAACATAAATTAAAAAAAAAAAATGGTTTTTAAAATACACATTAAAAAGGGTTTTTTTACTTACTAAAATCTTTTTTGAATTTTTGGAATCAAAAAAAAATTTAAAAAACAAAACAAATTTTTTTTTGGGATTTTAAAAATTTTTAAAGGATTTAATTTTAAAAAAAATTTTTAAAAAGCACAAAATTTTAAAAAAATTTCTTTAATTACACATATTCCCCAAAAAATTGTTTAAATTTCTTTCAAACCGCTTTTTTTGGTGGAATAAAAACCACTTAAAATCGCCCTTTAAATATGCCCAAATCAGTTCACCGAAATTTGTAAGGGGTCCCAAAAAAAAAAATTTAATTTAAAAATTTTCCAAATGGCATTTTAAAAAAATAAAGTTTCCCATTGTAAAAAAAAACAATTAATTTTTTTAAAATTCCAAAAACTTTCTACTTTTTTAAATTAAAAATTGCGAATTAAAAAAAAGAAATGTTTTACTCACCCAAAAAATTACCCAATTTTTAAAATTATTTATTTTGGAACAAATTTAAAAAAAAAGTTAAAGTTTTTGTGGGGGGTGTTGGTTTTTAAGGCCAAAAAAATTAAAAACAAAATTTTACATTTCCCCTTTTTGGAAAATTTTTTTAATAAAAAAAATTTCCTTTTTAAATTAGTTTTTTAAAAAAATTTAAAAAAATGGTTTTCCGGGGAATTTTTTTAAAAAACCTTTTATCCCTGCCTTAATTATTTTTTAAACCAAAATCTTTTTAAAAAGAAATTCTTTAAAGTTTTTTCCTTTTTTTTCGGGGGCTTCGCCAAATTTTTTTGGTTTTTTTTTAAAATTGGTTTTGAAATTTTTAATTTTTTCGGTTTTTTTTTAAAAAAGGGTTTTTTTTCTTCAAAATCAAAAGTTTTTGGAAGGCCTGGTTTTGGAGGTTGAGGGGGCAACTGGTGCGCATTGTCAAGGGGGCCCGTTTATAACAAATGAACAAAAGCGTCTTGGAAAATCTTACATTTTAAGGGGGGTAACGTACAGCCCCCATCACGGGGGGGCAAGGCCTGTCTAACTCTAATTACATAATTAACCCCAAATTTTTAAAATATTAAAACAAAACCCTGGGGGGCTTTCAAGGGGGGAAACATTCTCCTTAAAGCAGCTGGGAAATGGGTGAAAACATTACAGTGGTGCCGAAGCCATTTTTAAATTCATACACCCGGGAAAAGGATCCCAAAAAAATCCACAAAAAAAAAATCGCACAAAAAAAACCGCACAAAAACATGTTTTTCTGTTATATAAATTGTGTTTTGGAAAATATATGCCGTATATTTTATTCCATAAAAAAATATTTTTGATAGTTTTTGATGGTTTTATTATTTTTTTATACGAATCAAATTATAGTGCATCATCCCTTTTATAAATGAATAATTAACAAAGGGAATAAAAAAATTTCTTTAATTGGGGCTATAAAACTTTGGGTTAAGGGAAAAGAAAGTACTTTTTTATTTTCTGATGGAATACTTAAAATTGGTACTTAAAGTTCTTGTGGAATCTAAATGATCATAATCCGTATTTGTTTAGAAAATTTTTTTTGCCGGATATATTAATACAACGACTAGGAAACTCAATATAGACATTCCTTTTCATCTACTTATGTTTTACTTTTTTCCCAAATTTTTCTTTTTTTTATTTTTTTTTAATAACCCTTTGGTTTCAAAAAAATACATCTTTTTTTGTCACAATGAAATTTTGACAAGTATATTCTTTATTTTTGTATTAAAAATACTTTGTTAAAGAACATTTACAAAAGAAAAATTTTTAATAGATTCCAAAAAAAATTTTCATGCAAATATACTGTGAAGATATTATAAAATATTATTCAAGCAGTAGTCTCGAAAAAAGCCCCGGGAAAACCCTATTCTTTACAAAATGTGACCATATTTCAAAAAAGGGATTTTTTCCTTTAAATGTTTTTTTTTTTTATTTTCAATAATTTCCTATGATGGAAAAGTGCAAAAGGGGGTTTTTGGGCATTTTTCCCCATTTTTGTTAATAATGCATATCATCGTCCAAAAAATTTCAAAAAAGGGTATGTTTTTAATAATTAATTTAAAATCTTATGCAAAAAATATTCAAACTTCCCCTTACTATTAATAAAAAATTTTTGTAAAAGGGTATTCATCTTTTCTTAAATTTTTTTCATTTTGAAACTACGAACTCAGTAAACAGCTTTAAAAATTTCCCAAAAATTTCAAGATTCTGTATAGTTACAATTATAAAAAATTAAAAGGTTGCTGAGATATTGTACAAAAAAAACAAATTTAAAATGAACACACAAATATTCTTTGAAATAAAAAAAATAAATTCACGTTTTTAAGAAAATAACATTAAAAAAAAAAAATAAAAAATACACTGCCAAAAGAGGTAAAAAATCAAAAAAAAAAAAGGGAAAACTTATGTAAAAAAAACCCTTTAAAAGTAAAAACATTTCTTCCCTTTTAAAAAAAAAGCGGAAATTAATACACAGTGGCAAAATTATAAAAAAATTATTAAAAAATTCCACAAAAAGGGGAAAAACATTTTCCTAACCACAATTAAATTTCTATCCCTTTAAAACAATTTCGATGTCAAATTTCTGAAGATAAGAAATTATATATATACAATATATAATATTAAAAAATACATAAAAAATTGACCTTAAAATTCCAAATAATTTCATATCATTTTTTAAATATTTTATTTTTCCCGCTATCTTTAAAAACCCAAAACCAAAAATTTTTATTAATTATTTATAAAATTTCAAACACTTCAAAATTTAAAATAAACAATGGGATGATTTACTTGAAGTCTGCATTTTTTCTAGTCTTCTTTTAGGGAAAATTCATTTTAAAAATGATTCCCTCCCCAATTTATCCCATCAAATACTCCCAAATATATATTTTTTTGGAAAATGATCTTTTATTTTTTTTTGCCCCCAGTCCCATAACTTGGGAAGAAAAACAGCGTTTTTTAATAACGATAACAGTTACGATGAAAGTGCTATTATAAATATAAACTTTTCTGTAAGTAATGCCCTTTATATTGATTTTTTATTTTTTTATAAAAAAATTTTAAACTATTTTTTTTATGATTTGAGATGGTGAACATATTTTTTTTTCCCGGGAAACTAATTACTTTAATTCTGGGGAAAAACTTAAAGCGTAAAATATAAGTGTTTTTACCCAAAAATTTTATCATGTTAATCTTGGGTTTTAAAAGGGATCAATTTTAATGCAGCAGAAAAAAAATTTAAAAATAAATTTTTTGTTCTCCCAAATTTTATTTATTAATATAAATTCGTTTTATTCTATTCTGGGGGAAAAAATTATGAACTTTTTTAAAATTACAAAGGGGACAAATATTAACCAAAACTCCAAAAGTTCATCCCTCTTAAAAATTTTCTAAAAAATTAAAAGGGAAAAAAATTTTAAGTAATAAAAAATTTTAATTTTATAAGCAAAGATTTTCCAAACTAAATATTCTTGCTCCCTTGAATAAAACCAGAGTCAAAATATTTTTTCAAAAAATAAGCCAATTTTCAGAACTATCGTAAATTTAAATGTTCCGGACCGGGAAAAAGAATTTTATTTTTTTATAATCACTTAAAAAAAATGTTTTGTTCGTAAAATTTACAGGAAGGAAAACACTTTTATATTACTTGCTTAATTTCTTGAAATTTTTCCCCTCAAATAGTTTTAAAATTTAATTGCTTATTCTTTTTTTTTAAATTTTTGGAAATTTTGAAATTAAATTTAAACCCTTTTTTTATTTTTTTTCCCAAATTTTAAAAATTTCATATGCCGTCATGATTTTACTATATATATATATAAATAATTTCATTTAATTTAATTTCTTTGTTTTTTTATTATTAAATTTTCTATAATTTTTTAGAGGATCATGAAAACCCAAACCCGTGTCTGCCGACATATGTCAAAATTTAAGGCTGGGGGTGAAACTCTAATATTTCTTACACCCCCCAGTTGCTCCAAAAAAATTGGGGCTATTGGTTGAAAAATTTTATAAGCTTACCTAAACTTAAATTGAAAATTAAAAATTTTTTTTTTTAGTATCTTAGTGCTTTTCCCCCGCAGGTACTTGGTTTTAAACTCCCGACTGGGCAAGGGTCGACTCAGTCTTTTCGTCTCTTCAGTGGGTCGATAAAGGAGTAAAGCGGGAGGGGCCCAAACGGATTTAAGGTTTGGGATCCCGTCTGACCCCCGACTAGAACCCTTTTTGCTCATCCCTCTCAGCTTCCAAAAAGGGCCAAAACAGAATGGGGCACAGTGGGTCTTGGCCCCCTCGGCTGTTGCTCACTAAACTTTGTTTTTGAATTTTTTATTATTTTTTTTAAATTTAAATTTTCCCAAAAGGAATTTGGGTTTTTAAATTTTTTTGTACAGAAAAAGACATAACATTTGAAAACCCAAAACAATCGGGTCAAATTTTATTCGTTCTTTTATTTCAACATTACTAAGGGTTTTCGTAAAGAACAAAGGAAAAACCCAAAAAAAATATATATAAAAACAGTATTCTAAACCTAAAAAAAATATTCCCCATCAGAGCTATCTCTTTAAAACTACCACTAAAAAAGGGTTTTATTTTCCACATGTCATCTCAACTCTCTATTTTTTTTTTTTTTTGAACTCGATATCTTCTTGACCCCGGTTTAAACGGGGAAATAAATAAAAAAAAAATTTGGGAAAATGCAGTTCATTTCACTTCTTATATATGTGTATAACCAACATAATAATTAATAAACTCAATGGAAAAACCCGGGGGATGAAGTAAAATAAAAAAAACGGGGAATAAAACCATGCAAAAATACGCAATGATAACAATAGCGAAGCTGTGGGGGGCCCTTTTTTATTCTTTTGGCTCTAAACTCGGAGGTCGATATACTTTGTTTGCTATGTAAACAAAACTAAATATGATTTTCATGTATTTTTTAGATATGAATAAGAACTTATTGCCTTATCTTTTTTACTTAAATATTAATTTTGAATTTTTTAAAGAAATTCTTGTGTAAATTTATTGAGCTTTTATGGGATTTTTGGTATATCTCCCTTGTGCACTTCAGTCTGCATTTGGCATGGACCAATCACCTCCCTTTTCACCCCGCCAAGGTTATGGCCTTGATCATGATTCTGAAGGTGAAGAGTCGATTCTGAATTATAGGTGAGAACGTATGGTCATTGTCATTTCGCATTAGAACGATGTGAAAATAAGCGCATATCATTAGGTAGTGGTCCCCGACCCCCGGGCCGTGAAGCAGTTCATCCATCAAATGCACTAAGCCACCTAGTGAAAACTATTTCCATTTCATTTATTGTAATGTATTTATTTCGGTTTTGTGCGACTTTCTATGGACATCGCTTTATATTCCATACAAAATCGCTTTATATTTATTTTCAGGTGTAACTTTTTTTATTCTGAAGGCACATTTAAATACAATTCATATAAAATTATTAAATCAAAATAATTTAAAATATAAACAATTACCTCCACCCTCTCCAAACGGGCCACGATAACATTATCAAACGTTGACCAGTTTGCAGGAAAAATAGGTTGGGAAGCTCTGGCAAAGGGCATATTTTGTTTTAATTCTACTTGGATGCACAATTTAAATCAATAAATCGTACTTGTTGAGTTTAACTTGCATACAACCCACTTCTTTTCCTTTATACTTTAATTACATTAAAACTGCTTCGTCTTGGGTCTTAATATATTTTTCTGTTTTCTCTCAAGCAATTAAAAAAGAAAAACTTCTTAAACTTTTTAATTATTTCGCATCAGTTTTCTGAAAACGAAGTTAAACAAAATGATTACATTATCACGACATTATTTTAAAGATATATATGAGAGAGAGAGATAGAGAGAGAGAGATCTGATTTTTACATAAACGAGGGAAAGAATACTTATTTTCTAAAAAAAATCTTAAATTTTGCCTTGCTTGTGTGTATTTTATTATTATAAAGTAATAAGAAAAAAAACCATACTTGAATATAATTTTGAAATAAAAACACAATAGTTTTTAATTATTAAATAGTTATTTGACGCACTCATTTCAAAGAATATCTACTTCATAAAAAGTATTTAAAGAAAGAAATATTTTAACATGAAGAAGTTAATAATTGCGAGATAATCGCTGTGAAATTCATATAAATATATACAGTTCTATTAACATACTAAATATCATATTTAACTCACGTTCAGAAAGAAAAATTCACATATCGATAATTACTTAACTATAATACAATACCCCTTTTGAAGGAAACAAATTTAATGCTAAAAGTATAACAATAAGCTGGAAAGTAGCAATCTATAACCCTTATGAAGAATATCTGAAAATATGACTTGAACCACATTTATGGAGCACTGAGATCTATTCATTTCCTAGTTTTGAATGAACGGAGTTAGTTTAAAAATATCTCTTTGTCGGAAGTATTTATTTAGCGGAAGAATCAATTTAAAAATCGACCATCATGAAAATAATATTCATCATTCATTCTTTGAGATTTTCTCTTCAATAAAGAGGACCAGTTTATTGAATTTGGGGAAGACTCAATAAATTACTTAAATGTATTTTCAAAGTATCTAGCGACTTAAAGAGGATTATTAGAGACTGAAAATTTAAAAGTAAATTCAAAAAGTTATACAGTTTATTGCTTTAAATTAAGAGACGTTTAAGGAAGACTTTGATAGAAATATTAGAACAATTATTTTTATTGAAATGTGAAAACAATTTAGAAGATTTCTATAAGTAAGTAAAGAGAGCAGCCGTTTTATTGGAAAATGTGATAATTTGTAACGAGAGAGAGTTTTGGAAAACGAATAAATAATAACTCCTACAGTTAAATATATTTTTGGAATGTACTAATTATGAATTTCCTATTATATAATCTCCTTAAATATAACTAAATAGAAAAGGAATTTGAAATGTGCGTAGTATTGTCTGCATTGCTGGTAACTAAATAACTATTTACAAAGTAATCTGCAGTAATTTATATTCAATTGATGTAAGAATCCTGAAAGAAAAATCAGGATTATTCTATAAGAATTTTTCCAACAAATCTTTATTAAGGTATCCGACTACGTTCGGAGTCGTGATATTGCAAAAACGTATAAATGGATCATATTTATGATATTTCGTGTCACTTAGATTAGAAAATGTATATAAAATTGTTTTAAGAATATTATTACAATAAAATATTTAAGTACAATATTTTGACAAAATGAACATAGAATGATCCATTTTCAAAATATTCCCTTTTTGTGAAAAATGCTTCTATTATAATAATGTTTTGCTTGTATATAGCCCAGACCTCTGTACAGAGGCTCAACTAGAATTTTTGAAATATATATCTTAGAAGTGGGCTTATCCTTGTTTCACGACAACAGAGGGGAGAAATTTTAAGAAAGAAACGCCGATAATTATTTTAATCGATTGTAACTCTGAAAATAATGTGAATTTTTCAAAAAATCACAGTTGAACCTCTGGAAAAAGGTCTGAGCTATATACAGGCAATATTTTATAATGAAGCATTTTCCAAAACTGATGAAAATGGGTCATTCTAGTTCTTTTCCAAAATTGTATTTAAATCCTTTTTGTCAAAATGTCCTTAAAACTATTTTATACTATTATTCTACCAAGTGACACAATCATGAAATATCCATTTATACTTTTATCACGGTTCGAACGTAGTGATACAAATATTCCCTTTTTAGAAATTTGAAAGCATTTTTGTTCTTCAGTTACATACAGAAGCTCTTTTAAGAATTTATTTCTACTATTAATAATGTACTCGATTTTAATAAGTTTTTATGTCCTTATTCTAATTGTAATAGTTAAGTCCATACTTACGTTTCTTTTATTTTACAGAAAAGTTGACTTTCAGATTGCTATAGAACTTTTGAATAAAAACAGAATATATCTTAGGAACTCAAATGGACTACATACGCATTTATATTTAAAATGTTATTCCACATTTTGAGTAAACATAAAACATTCCACTATATCTAAGACTTACAAAAATATTATACGTTATTTTTACGTTATTATACGTTTCCTTATATACATCAATAAAGTATCAGAAGAGCTGATAAATGAATAATTCATACAAGAAACGCAAAATATTTTTGAAGTCAACTATGAGAAACTTTCAGTGAATGATGAATACATTCTTAAATGATTGATATAGGAGAAATTCCTTGCCACACAATGACCACTGAGTGATAAAAAGGTTTATGTATCAGTATTCTCGGCATAATGTTCTTCCGTCTGAATCCTTTTGATCTATGTATTGGCGCATGATTTCTCTGTCATTCTTTTTTTTTTCCTTTTAGTCATCGAGAACATTTATATTTACTCAGAAGACTTTTTTTTTTATT
>BMAV01015124.1:0-11114 GCA_019973955.1 Trichonephila inaurata madagascariensis
CTTTGACCAGGGTTTAAAAAAATTACGTGGTCCGTCGTGAAAGGGGACGTTAATATTCGATCATTTAATCACTCATTCCCCGAGATTGGTTTCAAAACCCCATATCCCGCCACGGCGCGGGAATCAGCAGCGAACAATTGAAAGTACGTACGTCTTTTCCCAGATTCCTCGCTATATACTCTGCTCGCTGCATGGTTTATCATTTGCTCATAGTTGTTAAGTATGCAACTTGACAACTTTTCTTTCGTTTTTGTAGTAAAAATAGTAATTTGTCATATTTTTGGGGTTAATATCAAAAATAAGTGTTAAGATCAGAAAACATACAATTTTAATACCAAATGACCTCATCAACGCCCCTGGGTGAACCCCAGCCCCTTTAAAAAACAGTGCTTCTCAAACTTTCAGTATTTCGACCAATATTCAATCAAAACGTCGCGCCCCCATCCGTACGATAACGATGTATTGAATTCAATAATATGAGACTTTGACGCTAAAGCTACGACATGACTGTAACCTCTTCACGACCGGCGTATATAAACGTCTCGCGCTCAGCCAGTGCTTAAATTTCTTCGGACGTATATATACGTCTTTCCAAAATATGTTTACTACCATCCATAAAATTATTCCGAAGACTTTGAAATGCAATAAAATGATCTTAGCATTGTTTGAGAAGGATTTAC
Organism: Trichonephila inaurata madagascariensis; assembly: GCA_019973955.1. NCBI lineage: Eukaryota > Metazoa > Arthropoda > Arachnida > Araneae > Nephilidae > Trichonephila > Trichonephila inaurata. Next base: position 681 of record BMAV01015124.1, read on the forward strand.
TTATTTCAGAGGATTTATATATATATATTTTCTTTTTCCCTCCCCCAAAATACACCACATATGCGTGCATACGTGCAAAACGGTGGTATTGGGGAGTGAATCACGTAACTTTTAATCTGCAGTTAAGGGATTAATTATAAGCCGTACAAAAAAAAAATGATTCAGATAAGTGTTAATTTTTGCATATAATTTTATATATGAAAAACCGGTGCGGCCACTGGTAATTATTAAACTTGTTCTTTACTCAGCATTGTTAAGATAATTATAAAGTTTATTGTGCAGTACTGATACATTTATAAGTGTATTATATCAGTGTAAATGTTTTCTTTTTCATTATGACAGAATGTATTTTGTTAGTTTTAATTTCAAAAAAATATTGTTAATAATCTTTTGTTTTCGACTTTTCAATATGCTAGCGCCCCCTTCTAGAGTTATCACGCCCCCTAGGGGCCCCCCTACAGCGCCCTACAGTTTGAGAAGCGCTGCCTTAAAAACGTTAGGAGTAGCCCGTGCTCTGATAAAGTCCACCCATCCTTGTTCTATACCTTGAGTGATCTCTAAAGCAAATGCCAAGTAAAAACTTTAAAGAACCCTAACGAAATGCAAACCTGAATCAAAATCAAAAGTCTGATAAAAACTGCCACTTCTTCATAAAAATCATTTTTTAATCTATGTAATTTGACTATGATCTCAAGGAAACTTTCATTTTAAATTTCATGAAAGGTCTTGAAAAGTTTTCATCCTTTTTTATCTATTAAAAAAAGGGGATGAGTCTTTTATTAACAAACAAAGGAAATGTAGCTCCAAAGCAACTAGTTAAACGAGATTTCTGAGAATTTCTTGCTATTCCCATTCAATTACTTTAAATAGCCTTGCATGAAAAATATTTATTTTATTTCTAATGGGCTCAGGATTGGTGTTTTACCATTGAAGACTTAGTACATTCCCCGGAGGTTGATATCTCTTTTTAGTTCGGCACCGTATAAGGCGGATACCAATCACCACAGGTAATTTTGACGCTCAGTTTCCTTCCTAGAGGGAGACACCTGAGCTCTGACAATGTGAACTTGTACTAGGATTTAATTTTGCCGAGATCACCCAAGCCAAACGGGTACTCTAGAGATCTTTTACATGTCATATAATCATATGACATGGCCGCTGTCGATTTTCTGTGTCATGAAAATCCACCGACTTGGGCCGGGTCAAACCCTCAACCCTGGGTGTAGAAGGCCAGCGACAAACCAACCATGCCACCCAGCCGTCTGCACGACAAGTATCGATGATAGAACTTTATAACCCTTTATTTGAAATTAGAGATTAATTCAAAACAATTTTGAATGCTGAAATATCAACTTTTTTTTATGTAATGCAACACAATTCCTATTTATGTATTGTGTTATTAAGAGTAGATGAATGTAATTAAGGTATGCAACTACGTTCGGAACCGTGATTTTGCCAAAGCGTATAAATGTATAATATTTATGATATTTGGGCACCTTTGATAATAAAATGTATATAAACTGTTTTAAGAATAGTATTACAATAAAAAAAATTTAAGTACAATATTTCTAAAAATTAACTTAAATAAACTTTTTCAAAATGTTCTTTTGTGAAAAAAACTTATTAGAATAATATTTTGCCTGTATAGCTCAGAGTCTGTACAGAGGCTCAACTAAATTTTTGAAATATATAACTTGAAAGGTTTTTCCCGTGTTTTACGACAACAGAGGGAGAATTTTAAAAAAAAATTTTAATTTTTTAAATGATTGTTACCTGAAAATAATATGAATGTTTTAAAATCATGTTTAGCCCCTTTTACGAGGTCTGAGCTTTAAAAGGAAAAATATTATTTTGAAGCATTTTTTTACTAAACGAGAACATTTTGAAAAAGTTTATTCTAAGTTAAATTTTTAGCCGAAAATATTGTATTTAAATAATTTTTTTGTAAAAATTTCCCTTAAAATAATTTTATACACGTATTCTAATCTAAGTGACACTAAATATCATGAAAATTATCCATTTATGCGCCTTTTTAAAATCACGGTTCCGAACGTAGTCGGTTACCTTAAGTCTATTTCTGTATAAATATCATATATATATAATCCTGGTTCTAATTCTTAAGTAAAATACCTTATCTTACTATAACTGACTCAGCTTATTATCTAATAATATGTAATTAAGTATACTATAGTCAGTAACATACATTTCCTTATTCCGAAATCCGTGTTATTCAATTCCAATCAGAGAAAGGAAAATTCTTTTCCCACCATTATATTTTATTAAAAACAAAAGCTACGTAACCTATAGAAAAACAATTAGAACAGAAATATAAAAACAAACGATAAGGTTACATACAATAATCGCTTGAATAAAAATAAATTGATACACACATTATCATTACCACAGTCCCAAGCAAAATAATTAACTGTTAACAGTGCCTTTAACCGTTTGAATTTCCCCATAGGATAGGTAAAATAATGAGCTCAAAATTCCCTTTCATGGGGACTATGAAGAAACTGTGGCTAGAATTGCCACATAGCTATCTCTTATTTATGTAAATCTAATTGAATTTCATTCTATTTTAAACAATATACAGGGTGGTTATAATTAAAGTTCCACTTTCAAAATGCTGTACAAAAAAGAACCCCTAATCAGAATGATTCCAAATTTTAACTTAATATACTTGAAGAAAGAAGAAATGCTATGAAATATGAATTAAAATCCCTATGTGCAGTAATAGATGGCGTTGTAAGTGCGGCAAAACGAAAATGGATTCAGCTACAAGTGACTTTTTGAATCAAATTACGACGGATTTGTCATGTGTTGCATATTAAACTAACTGTATAGTCCAATTTGTATGATTGCTTTGATTTTTTAACAACAACAATAAGAACAAAAAAAGACTTTTTTGGCAATGTTAGCAAAAAGCCCATCTACCGCATCAAGGTAGGTGCTACATTGGATTGGAGAAATTGGTTTTTAATTGTTCTTGGAGCAAAAACCGTATAATAAGCAACAATAAAAACACTTGTTAATAAGCGCTGGACTTGCGTATCGATAAACAACAGAGTAGAGAAGGGGTGTCAAACTCGCAGCAAACGGCGAACATTTCTGCGGCCCAGCCAGTATATTGGCATACAATAATATGTAATAAAATATCAGGATTTCTTCCGAAATGGGGTAAACATTAACAGAAAAGAAATGTCAATTTCAGATGTCATGATGTCATTAAACTTTTTTTTGATCTTTTATTTCTGTTTATTTTAAAGTGTAATTCGAAATAAACTTATGTTTCTATGAATTTTAATTTTTTTTTGTGGCCCATCTAAGTTAAACCTTGTTTGCTTGGCTTAAGTCAGCCTTTGAGTTTGACACCCTTGGAGTAGTGTCTCAGTTGCGTAATCCATCCTTTCAAGTCAGCAAAATTTGTAATCGGGCTGTTGAGCACAACATTTTTGAGATAATCGTTAGAACACCAGCAAGAAGTCATAAGGATTGAGGCCCGGTGACCTTGCAGGTCAGGCTGTTGAAAAATGATGGCTGATCATTTTATCATTTCTGACATGTACTTTGAGCAGTTGCATTACTGACTTTGCAATTTGTGGAGGAGAGGCATCTAATAATAAACTTCAGAACTTTTCTTATGCCATACTATTTCTTATTTCTTATGATATATTGAGTTCAAATTTGAAGTCATTCAGAACTGTGGTTCTTTCTTTTTACAGTATTTTGAAAGTGGAACTTTAATATAATCACCTTGTACGTTAATGACTTTCATGTAGTGAAAAATAAATTAAAATTTAAAAGTAATTAATTTTAAATATCAAAATTACAATAGCTAATTATGTTTCCTTAACTCACTTTTCTCGAAAGACGACGTAAAAAACACAGTTTAATAGAAATTCAGTCATAAGCAAAGAAAAAAAAGTCTGACATTGCCTTCTAAGCTGAGTTTACGAGTGATTCCTTCATTTCTGAAGTGTGTAGGCAGTCGTAAATAGCAGATTAGATACAGGAAAGAAGCACCAAAATATAATCGAAGTTTTACGCGAGCCTCGACACTTAAAGCTAAGTGCTTTTCCTGCTTTCGAAAGTAAACAATTGCCCATTGATATGTTTTACCCCGCTCTTGCAAACGCTATTTCGTGATGAAAAGCAAAATTTTATTCGTTTTGTTTCGGGTCTTGTAAAGTGGCCTTGTTCTGGATTAAGTTTACGACCGAATAGTTTAAAAAGAGAGAGAGAGAAATTAAGAGAGAAGAAATATGAGGAACGACTTTATCACCTTGGAATTGTTGTCATAACAATTTTGTCTCAAAGTTCTTTAATAAGGTTTTTTTTAAAAAAAAACAACAATTTGATTTAACTATCGAAGGAAATCAATGAGACAGAAAGTAAACATATATCCCTTTAAAATATGTTACGTATTTATTTAAGATTCTTTTCTCCAAGTCTCTTTAAATAAATAAAATACAAACAGTGGAATGAATATAAGAATGTTTCCCTAGAAATCGTTTCTAAAGAATTGTCATTGTTTATCTAACCTAAGGCACCAAAAAAATGTTAATCCTAACTCACTGTCATTCATTTTAAAAATATTAATATTTTGGAATTAATTACTGCGTTACATAAATTAGAAGAAAATATTTACATTTTAAAATCCTTGTAATTTTCTGTACATTACGAGCATTAAGATATTTACATGAGTTTACAGACTGTAAAAACACTGATGAATCTATTATGATACGAGGGATGTTACGAAAATAAGTTTCATCATTTTTTTTTCGAGGAAGATGGTACACTGGTTTGAAAACACAATAGCCTTAAGAAACCACATCCAGTACAGGTTCAATGACGGAGCGTCAGCGAAGGAAGAATAACGCATGTGCAAAGCATTGAACAGCAGCAGACTGGCAGTCCTGAGTTTATACGAGTTCAGCCTTTGCGATTGTAAATGCTGTCAATGCGATTGTAAATGATTAATAAATCCCGTATTATAATAGATAATATCACAATATGTGTACCAAATTTTATTTGTTATAACTTACTTTGAATGCAGAACTATATAGAGTATATGACTTGAAGATGAATATTAAAGCTTATTTACTATAGTGATGTTATTATACACAATAAATAGTATTTTCGTATTTTAAATTATTTTTCATAAAAAAATTATCTAAGTTTGTGATCATGTATTTTTAAAATTACATAATTAGAAATCGCAATTTTGGGTTTTTTATTTTTTAAATAAACAAATACCGGGATCAAAATTTTTATTTTTAACTGTTTAAAACCCAAAAGATATTCAATAGAAAACAGATATAAAAAAAAGGATTCTCGTTTTAAAAAATTAATTAGTGTTAGGGTACTCAAATGTTATCCATTAAATAATATTTTTATTATAATTTCCCCAATTACTCAATTTTTTCGGGGGGTAGTAAATCGTTTTAAATTTTTAAAAAACATAAAAATAAACAAGTTTTTTAAAAATTTAAGTCCCCCTGAAAGACAGGAAAAAATTGGAAAGAAATTCTTTTTAAATTTTTTTGTTAGTGAAATAAATTTTAAAAAAATTTTACACAAATTTTGAAATTTTCTTTCTTCCCTATAAAAACTGTTTTTTTTGCCTTATTTTTTTTCTTTTATTATTTTGTTGGTTTTTTTGGGATCCGACTACGTTGGGAAACCCTGTTTTTTAAAAAGCGTCTAAAGGGATAATATTTATTTTTTGTTTTTTTAAAAATTTTTTTTTTAAGAATAGTTTTAAACAAAAAAAGGTTACTTAAGAAAATTTTTTTTAAAAAAAAATGAACAAAAAATTTAATTTTCAAAATATTCCCTTTTTTTTAAAAAGTGCTTCTTTTAAAATAATATTTTATTAAAAGCTCGGACCTTTTGTACAGGGGCTCAACTAAATTTTCAAGATATATAAACTTAGAAGTGGGTTTACCCAAATGTTTTACGAAACAGAGGGGGAAATTTTAAGAAAAAAAAAAAGCCGATAATTATTTCAAATGGTTGTAACTCTGAAAATAATGTGAATTTTTCCAAATTCCCCAAAATTGAACCCCAACAGATTCTGCGCTTTTTACAGGGAAAAAATATTATTATAATAGAAAAATTTTTTCAGAAGGGAATATTTTTTAAAAAATTCCCAAGTTAATTTTTGCCGAAAATATTCTATTTTTAAAAAATTTTTTTTCAAAAAAAATTTTTTAAAAAATTTTTTTTACTTGTATTCTAATCTAAAATGACAAAAAATATCAAGGGAAAAATTTTCCAATGCGCTTTTTTAAAAAATTCGGTTCCCAAAAATAAATCGTTTGGTTTCCCCCAAAGGAAAACCAAAAAAACAAAATTAATCGTACATGTATTCCCCCAAAAAAAAATTTAGCTCATTATGAGGGATGATATCACACCCCCGACAAAATTATAATGGGTGGATTAATTAGTTTTTTGATCATTTATTTTGTTTTCGCCCAATTTCACTGCATTTTTTTTTTTTAGTTTATTTTGCTTTAAAGTTTTTTCCCCCCAAAATTTCAACCGGGAATAAGTAGCCATATATATTGCACGTACAAAGAATTCGCAATGCCCATAATTAATTTAAATTGTATATTAGATAAAATTTATAATTAAACAATAATTTTATAGTAAAATAAACTAAATGGGGGGGATAAAAAAGAAAAAAACATAAAAATAAAGATAAAAAATTAAAAAAAAATAAAAGGTAAAAAAAAAATGTAATAAAAAAAAAATTAAAAAAAAAATTTTAAAAAAGAGGAAATTTAAAAAAAAAAGGGTAAGGGAAAATAAATTTTCGAACACATTTTTATAGATGTTAGAAATAAATAAAAGGGGTTTAATTTTTCCCCGTACGGGGTTATATATATTCTTCTGTTCCAAAAAACAGAATACAGTAAGAAATAGAACAAAAAACAATTTCTAGTTATAATTTCTTGCATTAAAAAGGGAAAAAAAAAATCCTGTAGACATTGTTACTTTAAACAGGAAAAAAATGTAACTTATTTATCATCAAATATTTTATACTGGGTAAAAAAATTCACTTGTTTAAATTTTTTAATCAAAAAATAGATCAAATAAATACAAGGTGTGACACTCAAAAAAACGAGATTAAGTGTGTGGCTTGAAAGAAGAGTGGAGTTGGCAACAACTGTTTTGGTGACGTCATTCTACACACCTCCTCTATCCATATGACCAGTAACGTCTTAACCGATCACGTCAGTTAGGAGAATTACGTCATTTGAGTAAACACGTACAACGCCATTCTGCAGAAAAATGACGAATCTCGTGAAACTTAAAAAAACAGCCAGGAAAATATTTCAATTACTAACCGAAGCTTATGGAGATGAAATTTTGTCTCGCGCACATGTGTTTGAATGGCATAAGAGGTTTTCAGGGGGAACTAACAGTGTGGAAGAGGATGAACCTGCTGGGCGCCCAAGGTCAGCTATTACAGATCAAAAGATTGCTAAAATTTGTGATATGAGTGGATTCCACTCACATGTGTGGTCAGACTGTTAATCAACACTACTACATTGAAGTACTAAAAAGACTTCGTGAAAAAAATTAGGAAAAAAAGGTTAGAATTTAGTGTAATGGCTGGCTGTTGCCCCAAGACAATGCACCCGATCACACGGCCCTATCTCTCAAGAAGTTTCTAACTAGCAAAAGCATTACTGCGATAGGGAGTCCTCCTGATTCACCTGATTTGGCCTCATGCGACTTTTTATTTCCTACAGTTAAATCTTGCTTAAAGAGAACCCATTTTACATCAGTTGAAGAGGTTCAGGCAAAAACGGAGAATCTCCTGAAGACCCTTTCCCAAAAATCTCGTTCCAGAACTGTTCCCAAAAGGGCAGCACCGAAAAAAAGGGTATGTGAAAGCTGGAACTCTTTGATGGTGATCAGTCACGGTGAACTTATTCTGAATTACAATGATTTATTGGATAAGTCTTTTTTTTTTTGTGTCACACCTCGTTTTTTTTAAAATTTTTCTGAACGAATTCTTTTCCCACTATTTAATAACTCATTCCCCCCAATTTAAAAATTTTTAAAAATTTTTCACCCCAATTTTGAATGAAGGCAGAAATCTCAAATTTAACAAAATAAACCCCGGTTTAGAATTATTTCAGTGGCCAGATTTTTTTTTTATTATAGTTTGTATTGGAAAAAAAATTTAATTTTTTTCAAATGTGAAATATGTGTTTTGTTCGGAGCAGAAAATTTCAACCAAAAAGGATTAGATTTTACTGATGCAGATGAGTGTAATCAATTCCTTTCTTATTTCATCCCAATCGTAAGTACAGGGGATATTTTTTCTGTCAATTCTGCTGCCAATTTGGGCAGCAGAGGTTGAGAAAATTGCAGATTTGTCGGAGCCGACGAATAGCGATTCTAATGCAGAAATTGATAACGAAACTCCCATCAAAACTGTTCCCATTTTTTTTACATTTTGAAAACTGGGAAATAAATTTTTCTTATGCGTAAGATGTAAATGATGCAGCATTTTTTTTCTCTGGGTAAAGGTGTTGAAATAAAAAACTTATTTTTGCAATTTAAGATTTTTACACAAATTTTAAAATTTTAACCTTTTTTAAAAAGACACAGTACGATTCAATTCACCAAAATCGGTCAAAAAAACAAATTTAATTTTTTTGCCTAAATTTTTTTTTATACTCTTTTTTTCTATAACCTCCAAAATTTAAAAACTTAAAAAAAAAGCAATTATGATACTTTTACCCTTTTTTATTCACATCCCTATGACAAATCAAAACTTTAAACACTTATCTCAGAAAGATAAAATAACTATTTGTCTTCATTTAAATTGCAAAGGTTTTTTTTCTATTGGCCAATGCTTTAAAATTTTTTTTACCTTTTAATTAATATAAAAATTTGGGTATGCAATATTTATTTTTAAAATAATTAAAAAAATTTAAAATTTTTTGGAACAAAAAAGATTCATAAAAGAAGTTTGTAAGAATAAATCATTTTAAACCCAAAACCCAAATTTTTTTATACATAGTTTGATGTACTTGTAAATCAAATTTCATGCGTGTATTTCTTTTGTAGGAGGGTAGTTTTTAAAATCATTTAAAAAAAATTTCAATTTTTTCCCAAAAAAATTACATGGTATTTTTTTGAAATTTTGAGCAAAAAAATTTTTAACATAGTACATACATAGGGGGGCCCCAAAAAAATATTAAAAACCCTTTAAAATTTAAAAAAATTTTTGCGAAAATCGTACCATGTCCCCTTAAAATATTTATTTAAACCCTTTTAGGGCATTTAAAAGCCCAAAAAAATTTTTTTAAGTAATCGTTGAAACTGACCACGCCCATTTTAAAAAAATGCAAACAAAGTATTTAGATTTTGCTTAAGGTATCTGACTGTTGGGAACCCGGGATTTTAAAAACATATATGGATAATTTTCATGAAATTTACGTCATTAGAATAGAATACTTTATAAAATTGTTTTTAAAACACATTTTGACGAAAAAAAAATTATTAAATACAGTATTTTGGAAAAAAAAAAATTTATAACGTTTTTAAAAAGCTCTCCCTTTTAAAAAAAAGCTTCATAATAATAACATTTTTTTGTGTTGTGTGTGCTTTTTTAAAAAAAAACCCCCCAGAGAGTCTGAACTAAATTTTTTAATAACATACTTTTTCAGAGTTACCACCAATTTAAATAACTATGGCGTTTTTTTTCTTAAAAAATTTCTCCTCTGTTGTAATAAAATGTGGAAAAATTTTTGGGGGACAAATTTTAAAATTTTTTCTTACAGAGGTCTAGATATATACAGGCAAAATATTATTATAAAGAAAATTTTTCATAAAAGGAGAGAATGCTTTGAAAATGGGTCATTTACGTTCATTTTTTGTCAAAATATTGTACTTGAATAAATTTTTATTGTAAAAATATTCTGAAAACAATTTTATATACGTTTTTTTAATCTAAATGACACTAAATATCATAAATATTATCCATTTATAGTTTTTTAAATTCCCCGGGTTTCCGAACGTAGTCGGATACCTTAAATAGAACGTCTGGGATAACCCCTATACTTTTTTTTTTGTAAAATTGGTTTATTTTTTTTTTTTCCCCGCCCATTAGGGGCCTCACTGTATACATTAAAATCAATTTATCACAAAATATAAATTTTGATGTCCGATGTTCCTTTTCTGATAAACTACTGTTCACAGGTATGTAAATTTTTTATGACATATTTATAATGACGGCTAATGTATACTGAGATGAGAGTTTTGTAAAAAACTCAAAAATTTATTTTTTACAAATTTTTTTATATGAAAAATGGATCAAATTTCACTATGTCTTTTAAAATATTTTTAAATTTTGAAATAACAAAATTAGCTAAAAGCTCATTTCAGTATAAAAGGAAAGGGGGAAAG
>BMAV01015125.1:0-21068 GCA_019973955.1 Trichonephila inaurata madagascariensis
TTTGACTTATAAAAATTGGGTTTTGCAGTTGAATGAATAAAGATTTTTTTTTCAAACCTTCATTGGAGAGAAGGCTTTTTTGCAAACTTCAAAAAACACATGAAGCTTTTATTCTCTATGAATAAGCAAATTTTTTTTAAAGTACTACTTTGGGGGGGCATATTTAAAGTTTGTATGTTTTTATTTGGGTATGAATAAGTAAAGGGTTTTTTAAAACACTTTGGGTGAAAGTTTTGTTCATATTTCACAGCTAGGCTTCCTTGTATGAATCCGCAAATGTGTTCTTAAATAGCCCCTTTGAGAGAAAGGCTTAATTAAGATTTCAAACATGAGCCGGTATGAATGCGCAAATGCTTCTTTAAACTGACCTTGAGAAAAAATTTCAAGATTTCCACAAATGTGAGTTTTTCCTTGGTATAATAAGAAAATGTGTTTTAAAGTACTACTTTGGGTAAAAAGTTTTTTGCATATTTCACAGCGTATTTTTCCCTTTATGAACCGAAATGTGTTCTTAAATTGTCACTTAGAAAAAGGTTGTTACAGATTTACAAACATGAGGCCTTTCTGGTATGAATAAAGTAAATGTTTTTAAAGTACTACTTTGGAAAAGTTTTTGTTGCATATTTCACAGCTGTGAGGCTTTTTTGGTATGAATAAGTAAATGTTTTTTTAAAGTACTACTGTGGGAAAAAGCTTTGTTGCATATTTCACAAATGTGAGGCTTTTCCTTGGTATGAATAAGTAAATGTGTTTTTAAATTCCTCTTTGAGGAAAGGTTTGTTGCAATTTCACAAACGTGAGGCTTTTCCTTTGGGAATGAATAAGAAATGTTCTTTTAAAACATCACTTGGAGAAAAGATTGGGTAGCATATTTCAAGCTGGGGGCTTTTCCTTGGTATGATTGCGCAAATGTGTTCTTAAATTGCCTCTTTGAGAGAAAGTCTTGTTGCAGATTTCACAAACGTGAGGCTTTTCCTTGGAATGAATAAGTAAATGTTCTTTTAAAACATCACTTCGGGAGAAAGATTGGTAGCATATTTCACAGCTGTGAGGCTTTTCCTTTGGTATGAATGCGCAAATGTGTTCTTAAATTGCCTTTGAGAGAAAGGTTTGTTGCAGATTTCACATACATGAGGTTTTCCTTTATGAATACAAAAGTTCTTTAAAGTATATTTTTTTGAGAAAGATTTGTTAATAGTTCAAAAAATATGGGCCTTTTTTCTTGAATAAGCATATGTCTTCTTAAAAGATGAGCCGAGAGAAAGTCTTTTTTAATACCGACATTTTGGGGTTTTTTTTCTTGGGGGGTTTTCGTTGGTATGAAAGAACCAGATGTGCTCTAAAGTCAACATCTTCGGGAAAAGTCAATAATATTTCACAAATATGCGGTTTTACATCGGAAAGAATATCCCAGTGTTGATTCAATTTTATTTAGGAAGGTCCAGTTAAATTTTTAAAATGAAAGTTTTTTATTTGTTCTATCCGGTAAATACTTTTTTAAGAGCAAAAAAACAAACGACAGATTACTTCGCTTAATAGAATAGATTTTTAAAAAGTATAATTTCATGATAATTTGTTCATTTCACTTAATAAAATTGAAATCAGATTTTTTACTTTTTTTATACAAAAACCCTTTAAGAAGAAAAACCCCAATGTCAGCTTTAAATGAAATAAAAACATGCCATATTTTTTCCCCCAGTTTTGTTGTATTTTTTTTAAGGGAATGAGTAAAACCCAATCAAAAACTAAAAAAATTTATTTAATATAGAAAATTTAATTTGGGATTTCGTTTTTTATGGGTATCACCCTTAGAAGCAGCTCGAGGGTTTTTAGGATGCATCTCGTAATATTCGAACGCATTGGACGAGGACCACACCGAGCGGCACTCTTCCCCCCGCACGCCGGCGGGGAATTTCGTTCCGATTTAGCCATTTTTTCAAAGGGGCACTTGCCACGATAAAGATTATGACCACTCAACTACCACATCCACATGATTTAAATGAAAAAAGGGGTGAGATTTTTTATATGGAGCTTTTGAGATAAAAAAAAGGTATCTACACGACACTAACACCTTTTTAATCTTTTTCCCTGACTAAAAGTATAAATAGATTTGTATTGTTTTTCCACAGATAAGTTTAAACCCAAACAGAAAAAGGAATTAAAAAAAAATTCCCCGGTTGAGGGCGTCAATCTTGATGTATTGTGGAGAAGGTTTGATTCTGATTGGTGATCCTTTAGGGGGGAGGGGGTGAAAATTAAGCGCAGCACTAGTTACTGAGGGCCTTTTTTTTCCGCAATTTTTAAACAATGGTCAAGTGACGGGACATCACCCCGGGGACCCCTTCCCAATTTCCCCACCTTTCAAAAAGGCGACCCCCCAACCCCCAACGGTTCTTAGAGGCGGGTTAACCAAAGCCGGTCCCCGTCCGTTACCTTGACCCACTTTGGGTACCAAACCACGCTGGATGTTTTAGATCAGAAAGCATTTGAATTTAATTTCATTGATCCTTTCCCGATAGACAAACAGCCGAAGATGAAAACAGATTTGATAGGTTTTTGCCCCCCCGACCTCACAAACCACATGTTCAATGGCCCAACTCACGATATTGGTATACAAAAGGATTGGCTCTCATTAAATGTTTCTCATTAAATGTCATAAAAAGATTTTTTTTTGAATGGGATGGGCTGATTATATTTAAATGATACTTTAGAAATATCATGTTTTCAATTAAAATGACGTGGAAGTATTTGTATATTTTGAAATAGGTAATGATTTAAATCAAATATAATAACTATTTTAAGCATTCATTTCAGTATGCAAAATAAATTCTTTTATCATCTTTAAATGTGTAATCACCCCTAATAAATATACATTCATCAAAAATTTTCTATAAGTTAAATATATTTGAAAAAGAAACCCACTAAACGAACGTATATATTTTTAATTCTTTTTCAGTTTCTGATTTTAGATTTATTGTGTGTGCGTTTTTTTTTAACCCAAAATTTTCCAGATATATCTTTTTTAGGGGAAATTTCTTTTTTTTAAGAATAAAATGCTATTTAAATAAAATTTAAAAAAAAAAAGGGATAAAATAGTTAAATAAAATTTTTAAATTATATAAAACGAAAATAAAAAAATTTACAAATGCACTTGAAATTCAAAAGTTTAAAATTGCATATTCATAATTTTCATTTATACACCTGGCCACCGAAAATGCAACACCTGAATGAAAGGGCAAAAAAATGAAATTTACAAATGATTAGCGGGGGGAGATTTTCAAATGAGAAATTTCAGCGCAGACAAAATCACACCGCCTGTGGCGAAACTAAAAAGCGCTATTTAAGGCTTGGAGATTTCGACGATTTCAGGTTCGGAATAAAATTTTTTTTTTTGTGGTTTTCAAAAACGATCATTATGTCTCGTAAAACAGCAATCTGCTTTTCATTAAGTATCCGAGTTCGACAGAGGAAGGATGTAGTCTACCCAGATTGTGGGTTATCTTTCAGGGAAACGGGGTCGTGTTTGGCGGCGGATATGGACGTTTTTGCGGGGGGCAGCGAACTGACTGACGCATCCACCCGGCACCACTTCGGAGAAAAAGGGAAATTTGGGGTATCGGGACGGTCCCAGTCACATCTCGAACACATTTAGTCTGAAAGCATCATTCAGGGGGCCGCCATTGACGCCGTTTACAGCAAGTGGTCGTCCCCAAGACGTCCAGCTTTTTTTACCCTTTACTCCCGAACCCATACGTCTCCGCCGCCAAGGGTGAGATGAAAGAAGGGTTGGCGGCAGAATGGAATGAAGTTGTCTTTTCTGAGATACGCATCTTTGCAAACCCTGATAGGGGTTGAATCTGGAACTGGAGAGGATGGAACCGCGGGTTATGCCGCCACACTGGTTCACCGGGATTATTATATAGTGGGGATTGGGTATCACCCCTTTACCCCCTTTCGCATTGCCGCTACTTTAAACACCAGCGCTACAACCCGAGGTGTTGGGGGTTTCCTTTTTTACCTTCGGGGCTTTGGGCCCCAAATTTTAACATGATAATGCACGACCAAGTGGCACGCATGCCTAAAAGGGTTTTTCGTCAACCCCGATTGTATTACTTTAATCCCCTCCTCCGGATCTTTGCCGATAAAAAAATTGGGCTTGGTTTTTCAACGTTGACCCCCATTACACCCCCCGCTGCCAACCCCGACCTTTGGGGAACGGGAAACTTTTGGTCCTTCAGAAACCTAAAACCTTTTAAACAATGCCGAGGCGGGGAAAGCGGTGGTTCCCAAAAAGGGCTTCGGCTACTGATTTTGGCACTAATCACACTTCACAGAAGTCTATAAATTTAAACATTTGATACTTGGTCAACATGTTATCTACAAAATAAATTTTGTAGTGCTATCTCTTGTCTTTCTTGGCGTTGCATTTAAGGTAGCCAGCAGTGTAGGAATGAAAGGAATTCCTTAATGAAAGAGAAAAAAAGTTGAAAAGAATTTTTGCCGTTGAAAAGTCTTTGCCTCAAAAGCCTACGGCAAAGAAACTATAGATATAGCAATCGACAATTTATGGTCAGATAAAGAAAATTGTCTATATAAAAGTAAATGTTCCAGTCTATCATCAAATGTCTACTAAGACCATAGAAAAACGAAGGAAATGCTCTTGGCCTCTTTATTTAATGCTACGCAAAAGTAGATACAAAGCATGGACAATATCTGATGAAGCATAGTTTCATCTGTCATTCATAACTGGCGAAACGAAGATTCAATATATTTCAAGCAAAAAACGTCGCAAAGACGCAGCTGTTTTGAAAAAGGCAAGTTGGCCGTCGGGTGTTATGGTATGGAAATAAATGTCATCTCAAGGCCTAACAAACCATTTTTTGCTGAACCAAACTTTAAAAATGATGCTTAATAATATGAGAATAAAATTTTGAAACACTTGATAAAAAAAGTAAACGTCTTTACCCTGAAGAGGAAACTTTGTTTTTCACCAAGATTCTGTATATGTAGGATTTCCTACAGCTAATTTTGTAAAAGGTTAGCTCATGTTCTTTTTCAGAGTATGTCACGCTGCAAAACGTCGCTGGGGAATCCCTGGCTATTTATTTATTTTTCAGGTGTCCGCCGAAACAGACAGGAAATGATACAAAAAATATGCATGAACACGGAAATTAAATACAATATTATTATAATTATTTTAAAAAAAAAACTCTGCTTTAATACAATACAATATAATTATAATTAATTAAAAACACCCTCTACAAGGGAGTGAGTGAGTGAATAATACCGTCGCACTGTTCAGCTACACGAGGGCTGTTGGTGACGGACCACGTAATTTTGAACCATGGTGAATTGACGTGGACGACACCTAAAACCTCTACATAAGAGGAGACTAGAGGTTGCCTCTTGTGTAGGTTTTTTAAGATGAATTAATAATTATGGTTAAAGTTTTTCATGGAAGTTTCTAGTAAACGTTTATTTTCAAGTACCATTTTATAGAAAAATGAAAAAAAAAAATATTATAAACTTTTCAATAAGTTAAGTTCACAACACTAAACAAATAACGAAAAACGTTTAGGGGAATTCCTTGCAAGTTCAAAATTACTTTCAACTGAATTGCTGTGATCATGGTTATGTTGCAACCTTTTATATTTATAGCTCAAATTTGGGAGAAATTATCGCAAGTACAATTTGCTTGGTGGTCAGGGTCCGAGTACCCCAATGCATGACACCGCCTATTCCATTGGTAGATAAGCCACTGACTGCCAGGTTATTATTTTGAACCAGAACTCATTTCTGATAATTAGATGATATTTTTAAATTTATAATAAATTTTGTAAATTCCTGATTTTGAAATCTGTAAACGATATTTGTCTCTTTTTACGTCTTCACAAAATAATATCTTCTTCATATGATTTAAATGCATGTCTAATAATACAACTATTTCACTGTGTTAATTATATTTACAAAATACATATTTGGTTTTCTATTAGAAACCAAGAGAAACGAAAATCTTTTAAAAAGAGCGTCAAAGCTATTTAGATTTATTGACTCAAAAAATGAACTGAAAATTAAATCAAAGTTTAAGAAACTCTAATAAAGTATGTTTCATGCAAATTTAATTAACAGATTTTATTATGTCATTAATGAGAATTTACTTCTGGATTCTTCTCTAAATGGATATGATCGGAGAAAATTTTGAAGAAACGATATCAACAATATTATTCTAATACATAGGAGTATTTAAAAATGTCATAATTAAGTATTCAAGCAACTCAAATGTTTAAACTTTTTTTATGTTAGAGTATGAATTCACACACACGCAATGAAACACAAAAATAATTATAACTATTGCTATTTCTAATTCCCTCTTTAATTATCAGTTTATTTTCAAAATTTCTTTTCTCACAAAGGCAATGAATAAAATGCCTTCATTAATGAATACAATTTTTTCCTTTACTATTAATGTTAAATTCTTTGTGAAGGTGAGATAAAATGATCCTATGATGTAATAGGATGAAGTAACTATAATTAAAGTAATTAGTAATCAATGAATTTTTTTTTGCTGTTCATAAATAAAACTGCTAACACATTGCTTCTCAAAGTTTCAATATTCGTGACCCAATATTTAATCATAATTTTCATCGCGCCCCTCCCCTCCATACAATAAAAATGTATTGAATTCAATAATACTATACTTTGATGCTAAAACTACGATACGACTTTAACCTCTTAAATTCCATTAGCGTATATAAGCATCTCGATCAATAAAAGCGTTAGTTTTCCCGGACGTATATATACGTGTTTCCAAAGTACGAACTTTTCTGTGCAATGCTATTCATAAAATTATATCGAAGGCTTAGGAATGCAATAAAATGACCTGGACAATGTTTGCGAAGGCTTTACTTATTTAAAATTTCCTTTTTGTCCCCCCAATCATCATTTACACGCCCTACATGGAAAACAGGTGCCTTTGGGAAAGGTGGAAAATTTCAAATCGGAGTTGGGGTTAATTTTAAACCCATACAAATTATAAAGATAAGTTTAATTTTTTGTATATAATTTTTATATGACTACCCCAGGGTCACTTTTTTTAAAATTTGCTTTTTAATATTTTTAAAATTAATGATCAAAATTTTTGTATAAACACATTTATACATGTTTATCAGTGTAAATATGCATTTTTTTTTTTTTATTATGTCGGGTTTTTTTGTTTGTTTTTTTTAAAATTTCTTTTTAATTTTTTGTTTTACTTTTTTTTGTCGCCCCCCGGGGGGACCCCCCGGAAACCCGGCTACTTTTTAAATCAAATTTTTAAAACCTTTTGTAGATTTTCAACTATATTAAAAAAGGGAATTATACCCAAATTCAGGTATAGGGGCATTTTTTAAAATTGAATTTTTTTTTTTTTAAGATATATTCGTTATAAACCCCCCCTTTTTAGAAGAAACCAAAAGACAAAAAAAGGTTTTTTTTTTTTAAAGTATTTATTCAAAGTATTTTGAAACAGAAAAAATAGTTTATTTTAAAAAACCCTCTCTTTAAGTTTAAAAGGAATCCCATTTTTTTTTAAATAGACGTTTTAAAATATATGTAGAATTTAATTTTTAAACAAAAATTTCGTTTTGAAATGTTTTTTATCCCCGGACATAAAAGCAAAAAGGTTTTAATCTTTTTTTTTTCGTTTTTGTGGGTTCAAAGGGTTTTAAAAGGTTTAAAAGGGGGAAAAGCGCCATCTCAGTATCTCCAAACTATAAACCCCCCAAAAGGCGTGTTCCTTACGAAAAAACCACTAGAAAGGCTTTTTTTCAAAATGGTTGAGGTTTTAAAGGGGGTTAAATGCCTTTTTTGATAACTATTCCAGCTTTTAAGTTTTGCCTACAGAGGGAAAGGGGGGTTATAAAAAAATTTTCCCCTTTTAACTATTAGACTTAAAGAGGGGAATTTTGGAGACTTTTTCCCTTTCAGGGGAAGAGCGACTAAAAAAGTGGGAAATAGACTTACAAGGGAAATTTGGAGGGCTTTAGTGGTGTTATAGATAAATATATTCCCCTTTTAACTATTAGACCTACTATGACACTTAGTAGGAACTTCCCTTTTTGGTAAAAATTCTAAAAAAGGGGTTCGTTAAAAAATTCGGGGTTATAAAAAAATATTTTTTTTAAAAAGGTCTTGAAAAAATTTTTAAATGTTTTCCCCAAAACCGGGCATTTAAAAAAAACGGGGGGGAAAGGGGGGGAAAAATTTATTTTGATTAAAAAATTTTTGGGCTTCCCTTTGATTGAATTTTGCGAATTTTTTTTTTAAAGTTCGTTTGAAAAAACCCAAAAAAATCTAAAATGTTTTTTATTAAAAAAATTTTTCTAAATTCTTTAAAAAATTTTTTTTTTTGGGGACCCCCAAAAAAAAATTTTTTAAAAAATTTGAAAAAATATGGGTAAAAATATTTACCAAATTTTAATTATTTTTAAAATTTTTTTTAAATATTATTTTTTTAAAAAAAAGGGGAATTATAGAAAGTTTCAAAAGGGAAAAGAGGTTTTAAAAGGCAATTTTTAAAAAAATATAAGGGATAAAAAAGTTTTAAAAAAGGGTTTTTAAAAAAAAATGGAAAAATTTTTGAAAAAAGGAAATTTAAAATTTCCCCTTTTTAAAAAAATTTTTTAATTATAAAATGTTTTAAAAAACATTAATCAAGGGTTTTATTTGGGGATTGTTTTTTAAAAAAAAATTTTTTATAAAAATTAATTCTCTTAAAAAAATGGGCCCAAAAGGGCAGAAAATTTGATTAATTTAAATTTTGAAATCTATGCTTTTAAAGTTAAAAGAACAAAAAATAAATTTGGTGGGAATGAAAAAATTTTTTAAAAAATACAAAATAAAAAAATAAAAAAAAATAAATAAAATATTTAAAAAAAAATTTTTTATTTTTTTTAAAAAAAAAATTTTTTTTTTTTATTTTTTATTTTTTTTAAAAATTTTTTTTTAAAATTTTTTTAAAAAAAATTTTTTTTTTCATTTTTTTTAAAAATTTAATTTGTCTTTACATTTTTTTATTGGTTGAAATTTGGGGTTACTTAAAGGGGGGGGGAAATAAAAAAGGGCAATTTTAATTTGTTTTAAAAAAAAGCGAAAGGGGTTTTTTGGGGATTATTTTTGGGGGTTAATAAAATATCCAAAATTTTAAATAAAAAGAAATTTGAAAAAATCTTTTTAAAATTTTCGCATTAATAAAAAAAAGGTTATTAAAAATTTTTTTAAATGAACAAAAAAGGGGTTTGCGTCATTTTAAAAAGTTAAACTTGGGGAATTTGGTTTATATTATTAAAAAATTTTTAAAAATTTTAAAATAAAAAAATGGGATAAATAAAATTTTAAAAAATAAAAAATTTTGGATTTAAAAAAAAAAAAAATTTTTTTAAAATTTTATCTTTTAAAAAAAAATTTTTATGTTGGTATTCAAACGTAAATATATTATTAAAAAGTAATATAAAAATAGTTTTTAAGTCAATTCCTACTTAGATCAACAAAGAAAAATTTTATTTTAGCTACTTTTTATTAAATAGGTACAATTAATATAAATATGTATATACATAGGACAGAATCATAACATTAAGTGGTAATTAGTTTTTTTAATTATCATGAAAGTATCGTATTGTCCTTTTAATTTCAGTCCAACTGAATGCTTTAACACGTGAGAAAAAAACCTTTTCACAATTTTTGACACAAGTCGCCAACGTGGCTGTATTTGTAAATTTTTAAATATTTAGTTTTAATCAATTAATTTTTTAATTATAATTAAATTATTGTATTGTCATCCAAAATGATACTGTATATAAAATTTCAGCTCAATTCAGCGCTTTAAAATATATTTTATTAACGATTGAAAATTCTCCAAGATAAATAAATAAATATACAAATATATAAATAAATAAATAAATAGACAGGAGAGTAAATAGTAGGAATTGAAAAATTATTTTAAATGGTACTTTAAAAGTGTAAAATGTTTAATACCAATCAATAATCTTCGCTATGTTTCCCTTAAAATAAGACCTAACTGAAAACTCAGCTCAATCATGACTTTTCAGGACGTTCTCAATATCAGACCCATCTCTTTTGACTGACTGAGTATTAAATCGCTCTATGCATAGCCCTCTAGATTTTAAGCCACTACCAAGTGACGAGGACGACACATGAGTTAATACTTCCCCTCTCCAAGCTTCCACACTCCTCCACGTAATGCAGTTGAGTATCGACAGGCTAACATGCATCAAGCTCCTCTATAAGGTGGATCTTTAGCACTCACCAGATTCGAACCCAGGACTCGATTGATAATACAACTGCAAAAATTCACTATCAAAGAAACTCGGCAACATCGAGTCAAAATTGAATTAGAAAATACAACAAATTTTAATTCCTCAAATTACAAGTTTAGTTCTTAAACTGTTTTATAAGTTTCGCTTGTACTCAACAGAATTTTGAACTCTATTTTAAAAGGTAAGAATAATTCCAAATTTTGCATACTTGTCAAGAATCGCGATGACAATACAATGATTTAAAATTTTTGTTCAGTTGTGTTGATCAGGATTATCATTATTACCAATTTCCCATTTCCAGGTTTAGCGACTGAAAGATTAAGTTAAGACCCTAAAGCAAAAGAAAACACTTATCTGTGTATTAAGCAATTCTAAGAAAAATGAGGCAGATCATTCATCAATATCCCGTAATAATAGATTTTAAAATTTTAAAAACACGCTTTTATTGTATAGAATCAGAACTAATTGAAAAATAAATTATAGTTTTTACAAAAACTGAAGAACACGCTTTTATAGTGAATCGAATTGAAAAGTAAAAAAGAATTCTTAATAAAGAAGAAAATGATTAACAAGAAAATTAATGTCATTGTAGAAAAAGCGTGGAGTGCTTTTTGTACTACATTTTACATTAACTCTACATTTCTTAATAGAACTAGTAAGGATTTATACCATTTGATAACGAACACCCCACCTTTTTTTAGGAACAATAACGTAATGTTTTGGCTGTTAAATCATTTCATTCTCCTCTCTCTCTCTTATAATATTGAAATTATTTTCACTTTTAGTTCAATTCACTATCTGTAAGCGTGTTTTTTAGTTTTTAAACTATAATTTATTTACGAATTCTGATTACGTAAAAGGTGATATCAAATGTGAGCCGTTGATTCAAAATAATTAACCACAAAACCATTTATATTTTTTAATAGTATTATTATTAATTGACCAAACTGATAAGCTTTGTTAAACAATTTACTTCGCATTTCCAAAAGAAAACTCGAACCTTTAAAAGAAAAATCTTTTCAAACCACTTAAATTCACCCTGTTTGTATTTTTGCTAAAATATGCATACATTTGACCTTTATCTTTTATTTCTCTTTTTTACGTCCTCTACTTTTCGTCATTATAAAAGGTATACAACTCTTCAAAAGAAGAAAAAAAGCAATACATATGAAGGAAAATTATTTCCTTGATTAGTGTTTCATTTTTTTAAATATATGAATCACTATTTCGAGTTTGTTTTATAATAGACTGTAAAATATTTAGTTTGTATTTTATAAGCAAATATTATTTGGGCTATATTAAATACGCGAAAAGGCTATCAACTAAATTAAAAATTCTTCATTGAGATATATTTTCATGTTCGAATAAAAACTAAATACTCGAGTTTGACTTTTTATTTTATCTGGAGAGTCTTTTTCTAACAATTTCAGGCATAACTTAAATAGCCGTGCCTAATATGTTTAAATGAGTCAATCCTGGAATTAAAAAGTTTATTTTTCAAAATACTACTGTACAAGTCTTCTACGAAAATATTTAATTGAAAATCTTTTTCAGAAAATAATATAATAGAGCTCTAATATACTTTTGAATTATTTCTGAGAGTCAGCGCATCAAACTAAAAATAAGGCTTTCATTCATACTGTATAATAATTGTTAAATTTTATCACTGCATAAACTGCATTTTAGATTAGCTTTCACCAGAATCTCTTTTTTAAAGTAAACACCCTAAAAAGGGATAAAAATAGAAAAATATTTTCTTTTGTATTTTCTGTCCGTGGCCTATATGTTTGGGAAGCCTACAATTTTCAAAATGAAAACCGTTTCTGTGTGTTTTCATAAGGCTTTTGATTTATTTTTTAAAAGAAATATATACATTTTTCGGTACTTTTAAGGCTTCTTTAAAGCTGTAATTTCAAGCATTCATGTATTCTTTATAGTTCTTGTTTGTGCATGGAAATAGGCTTTGAAAAGTAGATATTTTCCATGCTTTTGACTCTCTATTTTTAAAGAGTAACAATTTACTTTACTCTCTTGAAAGCGTAAGATCCTTTGAATAATTCTGTATTATTGGTACCTGTAATTAGAGACATAAGAATGATCATAAAAGCTTACAAGAGATCACCATTTGAATAATTTTAAATTCCCAGCTTTATCGCTGAAGCCGGAATGGACACCTTGATTTTCTAGTGTTGAAAGGATAGTGATTCAGGCCTGTTTTGTCCCTCTAGCATAGTTTAATTCCTACAAGCACCTCTCGGTGAAGAGCATTTGCTCCAGAGAGCTGATTACTTCACCATGTCTCTCATGCAGCTGCTTCTTCATTCTCCAAAATTTTGCACCTCGCCAACATGAAGAGTTTACACTTCTTTAGATTTAACATGCATCAACTCCACTTCTACTCATAAGTCTTTCAAGGCGGCTGGCTGAAATATTGCAAACAAGTACGAAACTTTATTTAGAATAAAGATACATGTGCTTTATCAAGCAGAAGTATTTCTGATATACATCGCTTTCATTCAAACACGTCTTTTAATACAAGACTAGCGTGAAAAACACATGTGAAATATACTTTATCATCAGAGAGAATCCTGAGAAATGCTCCATTTGGTAAGGAATTTTTAAAACTGGGTACACCTTCCAAATAGTACATACTTCAAATTAAATTTCAATAGTATTACCAGAACATATTGGTAAAAAAATCAGATGTTTCTGTAGTAATGACTCGTAATTAATTATCATCACTTTCTCAAAAAACTAAAACTGGGGATAGTTTTGGCCAGAAGTAATGTTTTAATAAAATTATAATAAAGTTTGACTTACATTTTAAACAAGGATTGTTATAATTCTATAAACATATTCTATAGGATTATGAAGATAACATCGTTACTCATCGTTATTCTTAATACACTATGAATTTTAATTGAAAAAAAGTCTTGTGAAATTTTGTTTCACCAAAAACTGGGAACTATTTACATTTTTTAAAATAACGTAATATTTGTTCAGTCAGCACCAGAGTTCTATGAGGCCTACTTTCTCTATAGAAATAGAAATTAATTTTTGTTATAGCAGAGAATTTGGCCCAAAGACTTACTTTAAGGCAATGATACATGTGACCTTTCCATGACTTTCACCTACTAGTAAAACACTCGTCAGGTATAAATAAAATTTCACCCTTTTAGATACTTGCAGCTATTTTTAGAATTTTGCATCTTATTTTTAAACATTGTTGTTATTAAAGGGCGAGGGCTGAGGAAAGAAATACTCCGTCAAATGGAATAAAATTGCTAAACTTCTGTAACGATATTGTTCTTCTGACGCTGTAAGAGTAAAATGAACATGACGCGTAATGAGGAAATGATCCGTAAAAATGAATCACACACACACATTACTGAAAAGATATAATCTCAGAGACTAACAGGGAAAATATTTCAACAACATTAATTCCAGTTGTTTTTGGTAAGAATAATCTCGTTATTTTGTCTTATCTATCCCTCTGTAAAACGCATTCTGGTGAATCCTTTTTTTAACATTTTGTTTTGATTTCATTTTTTTATTCCCCTAAGAGGTTTATGCAAAATAGATATCACACATTAATTGTTCCATACATAATGGCACTATTTAGGTCGAATTCTTTTATAAATACTTTTAATGAAAACTTCGCTATTTTAAAAAATCAATTTAAAACGTTATAGATTACAAGATGATTTTAAATTATAAACAGAATCTTGAACAAAAAAAAGGAAATCTTTAGACTAAGTAAATATCAGAAATAAAGGTCATTAATAGGACGGTGATAAACTTTATACACGACCGGATACTTGAGCAGATGAATTTTTGTTTATTATTAGTATAACAGCACCACAAAATCTTTTTCATTGGAGTGGCTTTTCGTAAATAATGCCTCCCGTTCCCTGAGGTAAGAATATTTGTTTATTGATTTTTCTTCTTTTGCATTGTTTTTGGAAATGAATAAAGCGTTATTTTGGCGACACCGATAAATATTTTTAAACGTTAAATTTAAACTTTGTTGAATGTAGCATACTACATTTTATTTGAGCTCCAAATAATGGGATGAATTTTTTCTAGGTATAGATAATTTTTGTCAAGATATGCATCGGTTACAGCAAAAAAAAGATTTTATTAACAAATTGCACTCTAATTCAATTCTCTTTTTTGGTAGAAAACTGATAGTTCATTTCAAAAAATGCTTAATACATTTTGTTTGGTTATATTTGTGCACCTGCGAACTTTCTCACTTAAAGAAAAATACTGTTTTTGAATTTTATTTAATATAAGTTCTCTTTTCGCTTTATTTTGCTAAATTAATTTAATCAATAATAGATAGTTAAAAATGCCGTATAAAAGAAATTTAAATATGACACAAACCATAAAAAAATTAAAAGAAAAACGATTCGACATAAATAAAGTTTATGCGAAATAAAAGATAAAGAATATTTTCAGCGTTAGTTTCTTGGGAGCCACCTCTCCTAAAAAATTGTACAACTAATATTACATAATAATTTCCGTACATATTTTATTTTGCTAAAAAGATTTACTCTTGAAAGTACAAAAAAGAAATCTCTCCATTTCACTTTGGCTTTAAGTGAAAGATTTCAATCACTAGAAAATATATATAAGAATATTAATATATTTATATTTTTAATTTCCCATGGAATTGTTAAAAAATACACACGTTTCAAACTTGTTTAATTAACAGCATTTAGCGACCTTTTTCAACAAAACCATTCTCAGGTTTCTGGATATTATTCTGCTCAAGGCGTTCAAATTCAAGTAAGTGTCTAAAACTCCTTATTTTAAATATAGGTATTTCTTTTTTAACCTTCATTCTTCATCCCAGATAAAGAACTCAGTATATCTTCCTTACTTTTTACTTTAAAATTTTCCAATACCAAAAGGTAATTTTTTTTAGATTCAAATTTTCTACTCTATGAAACTGTAATACTACCATTTGATGCATTCACCAAGAGGTTTCACGTGAAGTCTTTTCCTTTATAATTAAATAAAAGGTTACTGGTTGTAAACTCTGTTTTCGGAGATTTGATTTTGTTCGTTAATGATCAGTTCCGATTGGTATTTACAGTAGTATTCTAAGCCTTGGGTTGTATTTAAGAAGTCCCCTAGAATTTCATAATTTACGAAAAACTTTTTTTGCATTTCTTGTAAAACTTCCCCTCCATCGTTTAAACTTTACCAAATTACAAGATCATTTAACATAGTTTATTAATTTAAGATATTTGAAGGGTCTCTGAGCTACGGTTTACGTTTCATTTTTAAAAGTGTTTTTCCACATTTCTTAATTGAATTCATTAAAAAATATCTTTGAGCACAGTCAACTTTTTGGCTAGTATGTATAATTTATTCTAATATTCATTAACCCAAAATCTGCATTTCTGTATTTCAATTTATGTTTTTAATTAATTAAATTCTCATAATTATTTTAATTCTCAAATTGGTATTGTTTTTTGCTTTAAAAATAAGTGTATCTCACTTAAAAGATTTATCATTTTATAATCTGCTTATACTAGATTATAAAAGACTATGAACAACCTTATTTATGATGTAACGCGTTGATCGTAATTAATATATATTATTAAAATGGAGAAAATATATTTGCCAAATTTTAAAAAAAATCATCTTTTAAAAACCTTAAATTTCACCGAAATGAAAAATTACACTTTTGAATTTATTCAGGATAAATTTTACTCAAAAGAAATCTCCAATTGAAATCTAGGCTGCCTGGATATTGAATCGGAGTTCGTATATTATAAGTAAGTTTCTACAATGACAATAAATTTAGAAATGGAAAACACAAGTTTCATGAAACCAAAATCATTTATTTACTGCATCGAAAAGCCAAAACATTGTTCAGCCTGAACCATCGTCAATGTATTTCGGCGTTAGTCTAACTTGTTGAACTATTCAATTTATACCATAAATCTAATACCAGCACTTATTATTTGGTATTTGCCCTCACACTAAAATCTAGTCACCTACGAATTACATTCGCTGGCTTCAGCCATCTGCAGTTTTCTCTATTTGCGCTTTTTGGGCACCTCTCCCCTCCTCCCATTGAACACTTAAGGATCCTTTATTCCAGAAAAGTTTTGTTCTATATTTTTTTTTTATCGGCAACTAACACACAGAGAATGCTGCATGCTATTTCCGGAGTCTTTCTGGAAGAAAAAAATTATTTTTTCTGGAATACTTTTCTTTTTAAAATGTACAGAGTATCAAGTTGGAGAATTTTAAAAGGAGTTTTCTCACTCTTTTCCAGTCTTTTCGGTAAAGCTATATTCATTCTGGTGACTCCTTTCAAAATAATAACAAAAAAGGGCTCCCAAAGTGTAAAAATCAAGTATCCCGAAAACCCATGTTTACTTTCAGATAGAATGTTATGTTTGAGGAAATTATTCTGTTATCGGCTAAGACTTATCTATGGGAGAAGAACGTAGAGAAATGTTTTATCCAAAGGGGAAAATAAAGTCCATGTAGGCACAAAACTGAAAATGAGTATACATTCTGTCGGCTTCAATCACGAATGTAGAATTAAAATAGATCTGAGTTGCAGCATGCGAAATAAAATTACTTATAATGAATATAATCTATTCTGAAGAGTGACTCATTTTTAAACGCAAAAGTTTTTTACGTATTTTAAATGTAACAAATATCTAGTTTTCTCGGAAAAATAAGCTTAAAATTCACTTTAGAAAAAACACACTCAAAGGACTCTATTTATATTTTAGTCACTCAACCTTATTCAGTTTCTAATACACAGTAAGAACATAATAATGTAAATGATTTCTATTTTTTAAATGTGGTATAAAAGAAACAATTACATTGTATCAGAGGGTTCAACCCAGAGCATTTTTTCTAAATGTAAGAATTTTACTTGCAAACAAAAAATTTCTAATAAAATAATAGTTTGTTTTCTATAGGAAAATGGTTTTGGTTAAACTCAATGAGATATAAAAATATTTTGAAAGTATTCTCAGAGAGGAAAAATTTTCGATATAGAGATCAGATTTGTTCAATGTTTAAACTTATTATTCTTTGAATATAAAGATAATAGGTTTTCACTATTAAATAAAAATCTACAATTGTCTGTTTTAAGGCGTTGGAAAATAGTAAATAAAATGTTATTAGTAATAATACTACACATATTCAAGAATTCGTTATTCAGTATTTATGTAAAACTACCCATAGAATTATTGAGTTCGAAAAGAAAAACTGCCTAACGAAATTTACCATCTAAAAAAAATTTATATTTTCAACCTTTCAATATCACAAAATTTATATCTAAATACAGATAAATTAATTTTAGTTTTCATGAAAAAGAGATTCATTTTTAGAATTTGTTGTTGAATAGATGGGGGGAATAAGATATAATTTTGCAACCAAAATATTTAGCAAAATGATCCAGATTACACATATAAGAAAAAGAGATACATCAGAACAAAATGTAATAAATTATTATAGTTTGAAAAAAAAAAAATAAATTGTATAAGTTTTCAGCATAAAACCCCATTCTAAATTTCCACAAAATCCTAATGGTTTACTTTTAAAACAGATTGTTTCAAGATGAAAAAAATTAATTGTATTAGTAAAATGTTAGCATAAAATATATATATATATATATCTTCAAGCTTGTAACTTAAATATATACATTTAAATTTTATTTAGGATTTAGATGTATATTAAACTTATATTTAAAGTTCGCTTATTTAAAAGGAAAACAATTTACTATTTGACTATATTACAATTCAAATACAAGCAAATAACTTATAGCGACGTTATATTTCCTTCCACATTCACCTGAATTACGGAAAACGAATTAAAAATGAGTTGTGTAAAATTTCCTAAGTTATAGTTCTTAACAAAACTGAGCATACAGTGGAATTTACCTAAATCTACCAAAAAAAAGTATCATTTTTAATTTACAAAGAAGTCCTAAAAATTCACTCGTAAAACACAGAAATATTTCGTGTATTGCATCGAAATCCACGAATTAAATGAAACTGCTACTGTATTGCTCAAATTAAAAACCTACGAGAAATTTTCATTCAAGTAAAGCAGTAAAATTTATTTTGTCAAAAGCAATACATTCAGGTCCTAAAATGCATCGAGTTATACATGAGAATACAATACTTAAGTAAAATAAACCATAAAAAAGTAAGTCAAATTTTTAAAAAATTTCAATATTGTATTTCTGAAAAAAATAAATAGCAAAAAATTCTAATCAATGGCTTTTCCGAATACTTGTTAACTTCTAAATATGAAACTGATGATAAAGTACGAAGACCAAAAAATTTTAAACAATATAAACATTCTCGCTTTTAAAAAAAGGGGGGTTTTTTAATAAATTTTGTCAAAAGTGGTTAAAAAAAAAATTTTTGAGTTACGAATACAAAATGTTTTTAAAACCACCACGTGAGAGAAGGTTTTTGGGCAAATTTCCCAAAAAATGAACTTTTATTTTGTATGAAAAGCAAATTTTTTTTAAAATACTACTTTGGAGAAAGTTTTTTTTTATATTTAAAACCGTGGGGTTTTTCCTGGGTATGAAAAATGTTTCTTAAAGCCCTTAAAAGAAGGCTTGTTTGATTTCCATACATGAGGCTTTTTTTTGGTATGAAGGCCTGTTTTTAAATTACTACTTTTGGGGGTTTTGTATACAAATGTGAGACTTTCTGGATGGAAACTTTTGTCTTCTAAAAAAGAAAACTCGACAGAAAGTCTTGTTAAAATTTTCCCACTTGGGGGGTTTTTCTTGGGTATGAAGAATAAAGTGCTCTAAGTCAACACCTTGAGGGGAAAATCATATAATATTTTACAAATATGAGGGTTTTTTTCAGAAAGAATATCCACGTGTTCATTCAAAAAATCATTTCGAGGAAGGGCCATGTTGCTAATTTTAAAATAAAAGCTTAACCTCTTGTTCTATATGGTAAATACTTATTTAACATAAAGCGAAGAAACAAATGACTCATTACTTTGCTTAACATGAATAGCTGTTTATAGTTAAATTTACGTGTTAATTTTGCTCATTTCATACCTAATACCAAAATAAATCATTTTACATCATTTGATATTTAAAAACCATATCCTAGATTAAATTTACAGCTTTTTAAATGAAATAAAGAATGCGAAAAATATATTTTCTCTCTTAGAAATAACTTAAAATTTGAGTCTTTTTTTAATGGCACGCTCGTAAAAACTTTTACACGACACGCATTCGTGACAAGGACCACACCTGAGCCAGCACTCCCCTTTCCACGTCACGCCTGCGGGAGAAATTCAGTTCCAAAAGATTTCACGTCATGGTGGGTCATAGGTGGCACTTGTGCCAAGACCTCATGTCACGCCGGCCACGAGTACATTTCCATGACCACTTAGATACCGCAACCACATGATTTAAATGAAATGGGAAGTGAGATTTAGTTATATTGAGCATTTGAGAGCAAAAATAGGTCTCTACACAGACACTAACACCGTTTACAATCTTTCCATTACTAAAAGTATCGATATAAATCCAGTTACTTGTGTATTTTTTCCTCCATAGATAACGTTAACTAAGCAGAATAAATGAATTAAAAAAATTCCTCCAAAATGGAGGGCGTCAAGTCCTGCACGAATATTGTCGAGAAGTTTTCTACATTGGCTTGAAACTTTAGTGGTGAGTGAGTGAATATCAACGTCGCACCGGTCAGTTACTCGAGGGCCTTTGGATTCAGACCTCGCAATTTTAAAACAATGGTCAAGTGACGAGGACATCACCTGCGCTGACCCTCTTTTCTAAATTCCTCACCTCACAAATAGAAGGACGTTTGAACCTCGACAGTTTTAACGTACATCGGCCCTCTGCACGGTGGGTCTTCAGCGGTACTATTCTTGAACTTATGACCCGCCGGTCACATTTCCGTTACTTTGACCACTAGGCTACCACGATCACGCTGGATCTTTTAGATCACAAAGCATTTGAATTTAATTTCATTGATCCCTTCCGATAGGCAAACGGCCGATGAGATAAACAGGGTTTGACTGGAAATTTGCAGCCCCCACCCCCAGACATTAAGATTACATCAGCTACATTAAGATTGAAATGACGAGAAGTATTTGTATACTTTTGAAATAGGTATATGAATTAAATCAAAGTATAATAACTATTTTTTGGAAGCCCTCATTTCAGTATGCAAAAGAAATTCATTTATCGTCGTTTATAAAAAAAATGAATAATAACGCTGTGACAATGGGAAATATACATTCATCAAGCAATTTCATATCAAGACATTAAATATATTTGCAACAGAAACCCACTAAACGAACGTATATAGCCTTTTCCTTCGGATCCTTGTATTCAGTTTCTGATTTTAGATTTATTGTGTGCGTGTTTACTTTTTAATTTAAATTTTCCAGACATATCTTTTTCATAGGAATAAATAATCATTTTTTAAGTCTTGAAACGTTATTTAAAATAAAATTTGAAAAATAAAAGGAATAAAATACGTTAAATGAAAGTTAAGTTATATAAAATGAAAGAAATAAAAATTTACCCATGCACTTGTGTGAAATTCGTATAAAGTTTAAAACTGCATATTCGGAACATTTTACTTTTATAATTCACTCTCATAATGGAGTACGAAAATATATGAAATCGAATTGTAATCGAAAGGAAAACAATGATTGTTTTTGTGTTAAAGTCTTTTAAGATCATTCTTAATTTATGTAAAAATT
>BMAV01015126.1:0-27883 GCA_019973955.1 Trichonephila inaurata madagascariensis
TGAAGAAAGAGATTTAAAATAAACATGTTAAAACATTCACGAAATCATGCCGATGGAGATTAATTTTCCTTTCTTTTACCATACCTTTAAATATTGTACATGAACATATGTAGTCTTTATGACTAAAATTATTGAAAAACTCTGAAAGTAATTGCACTGTGAACTAACTAGGCACATTATTCTGAAATTCATATTTACAAATTTGAAGGCTGAAATAAAGTTGTTTAAGGTATCTGACTACGTTCGGAAACGTGATTTTGTAAAAGCATACAAACGAATATCTTTTTTAATATTTAGTGTCACTTATATTAGAATACACGTAAAAAATTGTTTTAAGAATATTATTACAATAAAAAATTATTTAAATAAGAAATTTTGGCAAAAAATGAACATAGAATTATTTATTTTCAAAACATTGTCCTTTAATTAAAAATGCTTTTATAATAATAATATTTTGCCCATATATAGCTCAGACCTCTGTAAAGAGCCTGAACAAGGATTTTTGAAATACTTAACTTAAAAGTTGATTTATCCATTTTTAATAAATCAAAATGCAACCATTTTAGGAAAACAACACCGATTATTATTTCAATTGGAAGCTAATCTTAACAAAATGTGAATTTTTCAATAACCCTAGTTCAGGCTCTCTGGAAAAGTCTTAGCTACTAAAAGGCAAAATATTATTATTATAGAAGCATTTTTCATCAAAGGAGAATACTTAAAATATAAATAATTCTATGTTCATTCTTTGCTAAAATATCGCATTTAAATATTTTTTTTATGGCAGTAGCATTCTGAAAAAAGACTTTATGTGTGTATTCTAATCTAAATGACACTAAGTATTAATAAAACATTTGTTTTTGTAGGATTTTGAAAATTACTTTGCCGAACGTAGTCGGATACCTTAAAAGCGCATTTTGTATGAGTAGAAATTCATGGATGAGGAAATTACATAATGTGTCCATTGTAAAAGAAATTCCAAATCGTCTTTCGTTTTTTTTTTTTTGTTTTTTTTGAAAGAACATAGAAATATTTGTCATTAGGGAGGAAGATGTTTAAATAAGATGTATGCCAACCTGTCTTTAGGTGCTTATTATATTTTGCAATTAAAGTTCAATTATACTAATTTCAAAAATAAGTTATTTATTTGAAATGTTTTGTAATGTAAATGTGTGTGTAAGTTAAGGTATTTTAATTTTATATGCCAATTTGTATAGTGTGCCTAACAATAAATGTATTTAGCCCGAAATTTTAATATTCATGAGAAAAATAAGCACACGTTTAAAATTCCATATGAATTATACATTAATATAAGTAAAATATTTTTGCTTAAAAACAATCCTCCTTTATTAAAGTAGAACAAAAAATACATACAATTACTTTTGAACTGATGTAAAATGCAGTAAGATGTGTTACCTAATATTCTAAATTAAAATACAGACATTTCGATATTATATTGTTTTTTAAACTACATAATACAATAATTTGTAACTGGACTTCTTCAAATTTATGAAAATAGAAATATTCATCCAAAAATATTGCCAAATGTATGCCATTTTTATATGAAATCCCATCAATTATAATTTTTTTTAAAAAAAAGATTTTAAAAGAATATTAAACTTGTATTTAATAAGAAATAAACATATTATTAATATCAGTGTTCTGGTTGTGTGCAAAAAAAATTCGTAAAACTGTTCAAGTTAATATGCAGTCTCAAAAAGTATATGACTATACAATTTCGACTTCTTTTTTGACATTCCAGATTAGAAGAAAGATCCTTAGTTGTTGTTGTTGTCATGTTTTTTTTTAATCCTCGGATATATATGAAATACAAGTGGAAGAACGGAGACATACAATACAAATAGAAGAATATAGACATTTATTACAGACGATGATCCCATCATATAACAAGAAGAGGTGCGCTGCTTTCCATTCGAGACAGGAATCCATTACAGGTGAAAGTCGGACTTCTTTTAACGTAGAAAATACAACCATGCTTTACTCAGGATTCGAACCCGAACCCACTCGGTTAGAAGCCAATGTCATACTGGCTGGGCGGCCATAAAATTAAAATCCTTAGTTAAAAAAATATGTTAAAGGTGGCTCTAAAATTTTTTTTTTCGCTAAGAAAGAAAGATATAAATAATAGCATTTAAGCAAATACAAATGAGATATTTTGAACAGTTATGTCTTTTAACAGTTAACAGTTTTAGGAGTTTTAAAAGTTTTTTTTTATCCAATTTATTTGAAATATCTTTATTAACGTTCCTTAAGTTTACAGTAATAAAAAGAACAAGTAGTATATTCGAACCTGAATTGCTTAATTCAGAAAAACCTACGCGAAGTAACTTAAAATAGCTTTAATTTCAATTTTTTTTGTTTTCCTGTGTGTAAGATTTTAAAGCTTAATTCCTTTACTTAATATTATTTCTAGAAATTATTTGTGATTTAATACGTGGTGTTATGCATGCTAAAAAATATAGAATGTCTGCTTCATAAAATTTACAGAATCAATTTTTAAATATTTCATTCCTGTCATTTACTTTTTTACGAATACGTTCCTTAGACGTTATCTTAAATTATAATAATGCGTTTAAATGGTTTTCAAAGTAGCTTAGTGAAAACGTCCTATTAGATCTCTACAATGAACAGCAATAGCACTTTAGAACTTTTAAAATTAATAAAAAAAAACATATATTACTGAAAATCATTTAAATAAAAATAAAATATATCTTAAGGATCTTTAATGACAGTAGAAGCATAAACCATAATAGTATCACGTTAAAAATATTTCAGAATAATTAGTGATGCTACCTGTTGTTTGGGCTGCATTCAGTGCAGTTTACCAGCACAGTAACGCCCGACAACCCTCTGCTCGCGTCAGCCAACGTACTCTGCGAGATTTACAGATGCATTCCTGGTCACCGTTCTTCCCTGTTCTCTCTCAATACGTCTGTCATGTGATTGGCCGCCTCGTGTATGTTCTGTAACCACCCATCATCGTTTTTAGGGTTAACAGTTCAGAAGACTAACAGTGGAACAATGTTTGACATAAATGTTAAAAAATTTCCGCCGGGATTGCCTTTTTTCTCATCGATTCTGTACCTAGACGTGCTGCTTCGTGTGTAATTGCACGCGATGATCCTGCTACCTAGTAAGTTCAATTGTTTTCGCTCTTGTTAGGAGCCTCATTTCAAAAAATAAAAATACTTATTTCTTTTAATTTGTTATTGTCTCTCTCTGTTTTTCGCTCACTTCACTTTCAAGTCTTTTTTTCTTAGTGTTACATTTTCAGTGTCTCATAATTTAACATTTAATTTAAAATTTATTAGGAACAATAATAGGAAATAATAAAAGAGAAAATGTTAAATACCTTTTGCTGAATTTTCAAAATTAATCCTCTTCAATAATATGGAAATGTTGGTACTATATTTTTACAAATCTGTTTTTATTCTAAAGCAATTACAGTAATCTTTAAATTATGAAATGCTTCCAAATGAAAACTATAATTACGGTCAAAGCTTTTAGATAAATTGGTTTTTAAATGATTTTAATTGCTTTCGAAAATGCCGTCGAAATGTCCGTACGGATAAGAACCATAAACCTAAAAAAAGGGATCCTTAAACCTAATGTATTAAAATAAATTTATTTAATATTAATTGAATGCTCTTTGTTCATGTTTTAAACTATTTAAAAAAAACTACCATTTTAAACTAATTTTAAAACTATAATAACATATAATGTGTTATGAAAATCCTTTTATGAGTACTTTAAGAAATGGAAAACTTCAGTACATTTATGAATTTCGTGCAAATGAGAACTTCATTTTTTTTTCAAATTTTGAATAAATTATAATGAAAGATAAGCATTGTTAAATTTTGTACGTAACAAGGAAAACGTAATTTAAAACTTTTATTTGAAATTTTAAATTGTAAATTATAATTTTAACATTTCTAAATTAAATGAAAGTGTGCTTTGTAAAAATATATATATATAGTAATATAAAATAACAGTGAAGAAGTACTAGAACCTACAGTGCTAAAGCAAGAAGAAATTGGAATTCACCAGACACAACAAATGTAGATACAAAAAAGTCTTTGGACTAAACTGAAGACCTATTATGATTTCTAAAGCTGTCGCTGAATTAGGCCAGCGAATTAGGGTTAACAATGCTATATATATATATATATATATATATATATATATATATATATATATTTATATCAAGCTTAGTTAGAAAAATGTCCAATATACGCTAATCAATCTATAGTTATTTGAGTTTAATATGGCAAAGTTTATCAAAGCAATTTTATTTTTAACATTTTTCACGTATAGTATAATTAAATTCTACCATTATGATAGCTATTTGAAATTCAGAATTTATTTTGTACAAACTGTTATGCAAGTCCACCTTTTAATATATGTCGTTTTATATACGTCTGTAAAAATGTGATTACATATTATAAAAGAGAAAAAATGTGTAGTATAGATATGGTTATATATAAGAGGTACAAATATTTTCTTAAACTATTTTTCTTTTATCTTTCACATTTTTCACAACAGTGAATAATAATAATAATAATAATAATAATAATAAAAAGGTAAAGTACTTAACTCAAATTTTTCACTAGTAGAAACGAAGCAAATTAACTGAAATTCAATATTAAGTAAAGGTTAACGTGCCCCCACCCCCGCACACACACACAAACAGCCACCTGACCTAATTTTGGAGTTGGTCTTTATATTAATTTCAATTTCTTCTAATTCATCATTTTTAAATTTTGTTTAGAAAGTGATTGGAATGTTCAGCCTGTGACTGTAAGATAAAACGAAATGGGTTTGGAATTTGAAGTCTGCATGAACTTTTCTTAGAAAATAGTATTTGAATATTATTCGTGAATACGTGAGGAAGGAAAATAAAAATTAAGCGGAAAATATAATTTTGGTTAAGGTGCAATATAAATATGCTTACAAACACACTGCTTCTTTCAAACTGGCAATAAAATTTCCTTATAATACAACAATTAAATTTTTACATGAATTATTTATTGTGCATAATGTAAAAACATATATTGTATATAATCTCTCTTTTTATTTATCAATCTACTACCTCTATCTATATAAAGATCAATTATGTATTTTTTTATTATTTTTACTAAAATTCACATTAAGCACATACACACACACACACACACACTTATGAAATTTAGAATTTTTTAAACAAAGGAAATTTTGTTTTTGTTAATATTTTAATGTAATATTTCTTCTTTTTGTATTTATTCATATTTCATCGTTGAATTATTGCAGCATTTTAGGATTTTATAGCAAAATTAAATATATTTTTGAAAGATGTAAATATATGTGATACTTATAATTTTCAAATTATTTTTCTTTTTTTCAATTCCTTGATTTGTCAATGTGTTTTAGTTATTTACATTGCGAAATACATAATTTTGCTTAGATGCAAAATATTTCCTTTGAAAAAGAAAAATATCCTGACATCCTTATTACACTTTTTAAAAATACCCAAGCTTTAAATTTATTATTTTTTAAATTCCGTATTATTTTATATTCTTGTAAATATCCTATTTCAATCTATTCAAATTAAAGAAAAAAAAGCGTTAAATGTTAAGCATCAATAAGTGATACATAAAAAAATATTTATGATCTAGGCATCTGGAAATAATTATGCATATATAAATAAAATGCTATGATTAAATAAGTGCTAATATTTAGTCTACACCTCACTAAATACATTGAAATACACACATATGCATTTAGTGTAAAAAACATATAATTGTTTCTGTGTATAACAAAGAAAATATCAATGAAAAGGCAAATAATTTCAGAAGTAATTAAAAATGTGACTAAAATGTATTATCTGCTTGGGTAAATTAATTGAAAGAACTCCTTATTTAAGTAAAATCGCAAACTAATAACTTTGATATACGTGACAATAATAAATTATAGTTATACTTTGGTTTCTGGTGTTTTATATAAAGTCATGAACTTTAATAAATAAAATTTCTTTTTCACTATTTTATGAAAAATACAGTTTTCATTAAATAATTTTCTGAATTTTTTTTTTGCAGTATAATTCTAAAAAATAGAACCTAAGCGTCATTTTTAGGTAGAAGTGAAAATTACAAAAATTAATTCACATAGAATGTTTTAAAAAGTCTAAGTGACTTTTAAATTTCTTTAGGAAGTTTTCTTTAGTCAATAATTATTTTTACATTTTATAAAAATAAATATTTCTTATTTTAATTGAAAGAAACAGAGTGAGATGTTTTGAAAAAAATATTTCCTTTTATTTCATTATTCTGAAATTCGATATGTAAACACTCAAAATAATATTAAAAAAGACATATCTAACAAATAAAAAAAAATATGATAATTCAAAAAGTAATCTGAAAGTAATGTCTCGTTTATGAGAGTGTGTTGTTTATGATATATAAAATAAAAAAAAACTTCTAATACATAGAAAATCAGTGAACCCTTAAATTTTAAAAGCAAGCGATATTTTTTACTTTTGGGGGGAAAATTGAATTTAATTTATAAATCTAAATAATAAATTTAAGTATTTTAATTACGTTAGCAGTCCGAATTTGCGTTAAAAAGGGGAACAAAATGCATTTTGAGATTGTAAAAGAAAAAATATTTCGTAAGGCGATTGTCTACGTGTGATTTTATGACCTGTGAATTTCTTATATGCGATTGTATTAATAATAATTTGAAACAACTAGATAAGAAGAAAAAATAGACATCGATTTTATATAACTGAGGTCAATACTGTAAACATTAACGTGTCAAGTTTTCAATCTACGTAACATATCTTGAATAAAAAAATTCAATACTAACACACATATTTGTCACATATATAATAATTTGAGTATAATATCACTTAAAAATTTATAGGAGTGATTTTACTTACAAAAAGCAAACAAAAATATTATTTTTTCTATTTTTACTTGTTCGATTTTTATTATTGATTTATTAAAAATGTATTTTAGTAATGAGAACATAAGTATACAAATCATAATATAACTATTTGTTCTGTTAGACGGAAATGAGAAATAATTACTTTTTTGAGCAATATTTGTCAAATGTCCTTAAACTTGTTACAAGTATTTTAAGTTATCCGATTACGTTCGGAACCGTGATTTTGAAAAGCTTATAAATGGGTAATATTTATGATGTTTAGTGTCACTTAAATTAGAAAATGTATAAAAAATTGTTTTAAGGATAGTATTATAATAAAAAAAAAATTACTTAAATAAAATATTTTGACAAAAATGATTACAGAATGACCCATTTTCAAAATATTCTCTTTTTGTGAAAAATGCTTCTATTATAATAATAATTCGCCTGCATATAGCTCAGACCTCTGCACAGAGGCTCAACTAGAATGTTTGAAATATATAGCTTAGAAGTGTGTGGGTTTATCCATGTTTTACGACACAACAGAGGAGAGATATTTTAAGAAAAAAACGCCGATAATTATTTCAATAGGTTGTAACTCTGAAAATAATGTGAATTTTTCAAAACTCATAGTTGAGCCTATGCACAGAGGTCTGAGGTATATACAGAAAGAATATTATTATAACAGAAGCATTTTTGACAAAAGGAGAACATTTTGAAAAAGGTTATTCCAAGTTCATTTTTTGCCGAAATATTGTGTTTAAATAATTTTCTTGCCAAAATGTCCTTAAAACAATTTTATACATGTATTCTAATCTATGTGACACTAAATATCATGGAAATTATCCATTTATGTGCTTTTTCAAAGTCATGGTTCCGAACGTAGTCGGATACCTTAAATATTTTGAATAAAGAATGTTTATTTGTATTTCTGTACGTTTAATATTATTATAACAACTAATGCAAGAATAGTATTTTTTTGAATATCTACTTATAATAATTAGCCAATGCAATGATTTAATATAATGAACGTTATTTTTTGTAACATATAAATAATAATCCATTTCTGATTTTCTCTACTGCAATTTCAATTTATTAAATTTACTTTAATAAGCAAGAAAAAAAAGGGTTTTGGATAGTTTGGAAAAACAGTTGGGATATTCTTTCTAAGCAACAAGATTAATTTTTTATACATTTGTAATAACCATAATTGATTATAATTTATTAGCATTATATTAATTAATTTAAAAAAAATTAATCAAGTCTGCATTATTTTAAAAAGTACCAAAGCTGACAAGAAGATAAAAATGAATATTTAATCCCATTGAAACTATAGATTGTGTCATATTCAGCAACTAACCAATTAACATAAATTTGATTAAGGAGATCATTCTTACTAAAAATAAAATTAAAAAGCACAATTCTGTTTTTTAATTTGAAGAAAAATTTCTTTTTCAATAGTAAGCTACGAGAAATCCTTCTAAAGCACAGATAATGCTTTTTTTTCTAGAGTACATTGATACACATGGTTTAGTCCTTTCTGTACGTAGACTATGCAGTGAAGCAATTGTTCTACTGATAATATTTGAAATGTGTTTTATTACTAGAAAACCAATTGGCAAGAATGTTTTCAATGACAATCTAAAGTCAATATATTATGTCAATAGATTTTAGTTATCAAAATCTTTAAAAAAATTGTAATCAATTTAATCTGACTAGAGGGGCAAAGTATATTAGTTATTTACTGAATTATATTACCCAAGAGTTCTACAAAACATAAACTCGAACTCGTGATTTGTGACAAGACCTAGAATTGGAAAATAATAGTAGTTGGAAGTTGTGTTGTTTGCAGAAATTCAAGAAATTTCTCTGAAGTTTTTGAATTTGTTTCAAAATAATAAGTTGTGTTAATTCATCAGGTTTTAAAAGTCTACAGTGGAAACTTTGTATTTAGTTCTTGTGTTTTATAGTAATAACTTTTTTAAAAACAAATGAAATAAACACACATATTTGATTTATTATTTTGATTTGATTTTTTGAAATTTCATCTATCAATAATATGATGAAATTGTATTTGATAGTTGTAAAATGTGTATGTATTACTATCCGTTTACTTCAGTTTAAATATATATATTTTGCATACATAAATTTAATCTAATTATGACCAATGTAATCAGAATTATAGAAATGTACACGCATGAGAATAAATGTTACTTTCAGAAATGCACGAAATATTTTACTTGGATGATATGGCATTGACCTTGGCAACTCAGCCATGAATAAACATTCAAATGGCTTACATGGGCAAATACTTCAAAATCCTGATCATAGAAGAAAGCAAAGACATACTGGCATTTTTAATCATGGATTTACTTAATTCTGAATAGAAAAGGATCATCAATATATTACGAGAATATCAGGAAACCCAATTTGTTTTTCTGAAATCTTAAGATCAATATCTCTAATAAGAATGCTATATAACGTAACAGCAAGCATTACTGTATTAAGATTTAAGTATTTTTTGAAAATAACAACATATACTACCACACAAGCAGTAAGCTCTCAGAAAAGTCCATAGATCAAATATTGTTCCTTTCTTTGGCCATGTTGTAAAACATTTATTTATACAATTAATAATTTAAAACCTACTTATCATGAGGTGTGGTTGGGTTTTAAACATATAAAAATAATATACTAAAGACACATAAATCTTGTATTGAAAAGTAGAAAAATACTAAGTATTTTTAAATGCGTTGTTGGAAGGAATTGAAGATCAGATGTAGTTACATTTAGGACTAATTATTTAACACTGATTGGATTCATTCTGTAATACGGATAACTTATATATTGTTCACACGCTTGTTTACTGTTTGAAACCCTACAGTAGCTTTGATTAAGTGAAGAAATCAGAATTTTTATTAGGAGTTTGTCATATCATTCCCGAGATAAAACATAGATATCTGTCAAATTAAAATACAATCCTCTATACGTCTAAGCTACAATCCCTGAGACCAATTGGCTTTGCTAAATGCTATAAAAACACAATAGATATAGTCAGAATAACAGCTTTAACGTTACCGCATAATTAAAGAAACTCTACCAGAAAGTAAAGAAAACCCATTTAGGGAAGTACAGTCACAAAGCTCTTGTTATATTGATCCCCATTCTTCGAATTTTTCTTTTATCTTTCGGAGGTTTTTCCTACTTTTACTGTTACTTAATTTCTCCATAAGTCAGGAATAATTTATTGCAAGACTCTGTGTATAGACAACTATGGAGATTTTAAGCGATATTCTAAAATTTGTCATACATTTTTTCACTGATGGTTGATTAGAGTCAGCAATGTTCTGGGTGGTCACAAAATTGCTTATTAAATTTTTTTGTAATGGTGTCTTTATAAAAACTCCTGAGAGAAACATCTCTTTTCGTAAATGGAAGTCTTTCATCCAGCATTAAGAAGTGAATTTATTGCAATGAAAATGGCACTTAAGTCTTTCCTGCTCGAAAAGGAGATTAGCATTCGATGAATTTTATTCGACAGTGTAGCCGATTTTAGTATTCTGGTAATTGTTTCTCAGTGGAGATAAAAACAGATTTTCCATTTTTTGCTAGCTGAGGCTGGTTTCTCAATCGCATGATATTAATATAAAGTCAGAGAGCCGTATGACGTTCATATTAAGTACCATCTCATGTGGGCATCCACGGAAATTAATTGCAAAACAAACTGGGTAAATAGGAACTAAAATTATTTAATTTCCTTTTTTTCTGTTATTATAGTTATCTGTAATTAACCTTTACGAAAGAATATTAGAGTAAGAAGTGATCAAAATTACGCACACACCATTGGTGTTTGGGAAGCAAACCAGGTCAGTTTTCTTTCACTCTCACTTCTAATTAGGATAGGGCTTCAAAGTAGCATTTGGTCTATATGTTCATGGTAACGACCGAGTGTGTCTCTCGTTCTGCAAGAACAAGGAAATTTTTCCCATCTATCAAAAGCAGAATATTCTTGGTTGTGTAAATTAGATCCGAACGCCAGTACTCTATTGATCACACCAAGACGATCGTCTTCGCGTGATGTTTAAGTACTGGTTTTATTTAGATACCGCTACACTACTCTCCCACCAGTGAGATGGATAGGTGAACGATTTTTTTTCGTTCGTTACGGATAGAGCATGTTTATTTATATTTATTTTTTATTCTCTCTCATTTTTTATTTATTTTATTTTTCTTGCTAAGATGAGAAAAAGGTGATCTATCGTTTGTTTCGGAGAGAGTATGTTTTTTTATTTTTCTTCTCTTATTTATTATTATTTTTTTACTCTCTTCTTGTTTATTTTTCTTGGGGTAGATGGCGCCACAACAGTTCAGAAAGATGCGCTTTCTTACTTCAGTCCAGGGTCACCAATGTAGGTTCGATTCGAACCAGGCACCTTCCGATCCGAACGCCAGTACTCTATCGATCACGCCAAGACAATCGTCTTCGCTTGATGTTTAAGTACTTGTTTTATTTAGATACCGCTACACTTGCTTAAGTATTTCTAAGTAAGGTCATTTCACCAACCTTCTGGTACTAGACTTTCTTAGAGTGGAGAATATTTTGGAATTTGTCCGATACCATTAGATATCAGAGTGTTAGCAACAACAGCAACTCTTGAAATAGTTTAGAATAATTTCATGGTAACTTCTTTAGCCGCTAAACTTTCCATGAGACAAAAACCGAAAATATGTGCAAATCCTGTTATAATATGCATATTTTTACCAGGAAGAAAAAAAATGCTTTATTTATTTATATACATAAACTTTTTGAAATTATTCAGAAAGTACAATATTTTTAACAATAAAATATGTGACTTTCGTTATCTCAATGAATAAAATAACTATCATGCGAAGCAAAACAGATAATAAATCATAAAAAACAACACACTTAACTACATCCTTGGGAAAAAGAGGCATTTTTGAATATACATTCATTTCTGTAAATTTGTATAACTGCAATAAATTATCAAGTTTTACAGAAGCAAACATTTGTTTTACATGAAAAAATGCAGTAAATACAAATAAACAGCAATTTCTGAGTAATATATTTTGTTTTCAATGTAACTGAATACATAAAATATATTTTATAATTAACAGAAAAGGATAAAAAACTCATTTAATCGATTTTTGTATGTTATACCATTCCCTTAAAAGGATAAAAAAAATATAGGATAAAATTCAAATTTAAGAAAAATGATCAATAAATCTTAAAGTGAAATAAACATAATTAGAATATAATGAATCTATTGTTCAAATTCTATATGTTATTATTAAGCTGCTGTAAGAAGGAGAAAGTATATTTTTCATAAAAATTAAAATAAAATTAACAGGTAAACAAAATATAGAATTATTTCGGTGGGAATATCAAGCTGGAATTTTAAAATATTAGTAAACAAATAAAAAATTATATTTAATGTTGGTTTTCTATTTTCTTATAACGCTTTACAATTTATATTAGATCAGAAATACCTGAATGAAACAAAATGTTTATAAAATTTGTTCATTGAAACAAAGTACTCAAAGTATTCATATTAGTAGGAATTTTTCAGTGCAATCTTTCCAAACCATTTTTTTCTTATTTAGGGGCATAGAACTAAAATTCGAAAATACATTTTCAGTACTTCGATTGTAAGGTATCGCAATTTTAATTTAATTTTTATTTTATCTTTTATCTATTCTCTTTCTCTCAAGGAAGTTTGGTCTCCTTAACAAGGGCTTGATACTTAGAGTTACATGATTGGTTTCTTAGAACAACACTTCTAAACTCGGATTAGTATTGTGGAAGCTAGTCTAACATGTTAACATGTTTATTTAAATTTAAAAAATATCTTACGAAAGCTACATCAAGGATTATAGGAAATTTACAGATTTTCAATTATAAGCAGCCGTTGGTATTTCAAAAGATAATTCATCTTTTGATAAACAAATTGAATTAATTAATAACAGGTGAGTGTTTTTGCACTCAAAATTTCACTGAAACAAAATGAATATTTCTATTTATGAAAATCAAAAGGAAATAACCACTTAAAAG
This sequence comes from Trichonephila inaurata madagascariensis, assembly GCA_019973955.1. Taxonomy (NCBI): domain Eukaryota; kingdom Metazoa; phylum Arthropoda; class Arachnida; order Araneae; family Nephilidae; genus Trichonephila; species Trichonephila inaurata. The sequence goes on from BMAV01015126.1 coordinate 12,992, forward strand.
CACTAATTAATCTTAAGCTACAAATTAATAACTTAATTAACTAGAAATCATCTTTTAGGAAAAAAGAGACTAAAATACCATTAAAAAAATTAAAGGAAAAATACAAATATTCCTAAAGTTAATTTAAAAGAGTAAAAAAGCCCACTTGGGTTCTAACGTGGAAATTATTTTATAAATCATCATCTTATGTGCTTAAGTTATCCTACTACATTCGGAACTGTGATTTTGCAAAAGCGTGTAAATGGATAATATTTATGATATTTAGTGTCAATTAGATTAGAATACACGTATAAAATTGTTTTAAGGACATTATGACAAAAAAAAATTATTTAAATGCAATATTTTGGCAAAACATTAACTTAGAATAATCTTTTTTCCAACTGTTCTCCTTTTATAATAAATGCTTCTATTGTATTAATATTTTGCCTGTATTCAGCTCAGACCTCTGTACAGAGGCTCAACTAGAATTTTTGAAACGCATAACTTGGAAGTCGGTTTATCCATCTTTTACGAAAACAGAGGGAAGAAATTTTAAGAAAAAAACGCCGATAATTCTTTCAATGGGTTGTAACTCTGAAAATAATGTGAATTTTTCAAAAATCATAGTTGAGCCTCTGTACAGAGGTTTGAGCTATATACAGACAAAATATTAATACAATATAAGCATTTCTTACAAATAGAGAACATTTGGAAAAAAGATTATTCTAAGTTAATTTTTTGCAAAGTATTGTATTTAAATAATTTTTTTTGTCATAATGTCCTTAAAACAATTTTATACATGTATTCTAATCTAAGTGACACTAAATATCAAGAAAATTTTACATTTATGCGCTTTTTTAAAATCATGGTTCCGAACGTAGTCGGATACCTTAACGAGTGCAACGATTGAATTCGAGAAAATAGGAATATAAATAATAGCACTTATACAGAAGCACGTATATAAAAAAAATGTTTAAGTCAATTCCTACTTAGGTTAACAAAAAAATTTTTATTTTAGTTACTTTTTATAAAAAATTAGATTAACACTAGATTGTCCTAGGAAGTCATTTTTTGACTGCTTTTTAATTTCAATTCCGAAAACAATTACATATATAATGGACAATTTCTTAGAATTTTTTTAAATACATTTTTTTCCAAGTGAAGTAAATTTTTTTACTGTTAATAACTTGTTATATGACTGTAAATAATTTAAAAAACATTAAAAGTTAATTTTAAACAAATTTCTTTACACATTAATGATTCTTTGACAATGCAGTCATTTTAACTGCTTTTTGGCAATATAGGTATGTACTAAATTTCACTGTTTCTAGTGTTAATATAGATATGCATATACATATGGCAGAATCCCAATATTAAGTGGCAATTAATTTTTATTAATTATCATATAAGTGTCGTATTGTCATCCAAACCAATCGTTTATATAAAGTTTCAGTTCAACTGAATGCTTTAAAACGTGAGAAAAAAAATATTTTAAAGTTTTGACCCAAGTCGCTAAAAATGAAGCCGACGTGACTTTAATTATAATTCTTTAAATAATTAGTTTTAATCAATTAATTTTTATTAATCATAATTAAATTGCCGTATTGTCATCGAAAATAATTGTGTATATAAAATGTCAACTCACTTGAACGCTTTAAAATGTATTTTATTCACAATTGAAAATTGGAACAAGATTTAGGGAAAATGTGAACTAATAGTAAAAATTGAAAAAACTCCTAGATCTCAACTCTGACAATATAGTGAGACAAATATCAGCTAATAGTATACCACACATGGAAAAGGGAATAATTTAATTGGAAGAAAAATTGCAAAAGGATGATAGGTACAAAATGAAACTGTACATACTCATATGTACTTACAAAAGATAAAAATTAAAAAAAAATATTTGCAAAATAACTGTGCTATATGATTGAGAGACTCTTGAAATTTAGAACCCATAGAGGGAAATGACAAAACAAAAAATCGGAATTTTAAGAATTATTATTCTTTGTGTGTGTGTGTTATATTAACTTAACTTGAAACTTATTTATTTAAGACATTCATATTGAATGATAAACTAAATACGCATAACTTATAAAATTAAAACACTCTCAAAAACACGTCGTTTTAAAGAGTTTGTATATTAAATAATAAAACATCTTAAATAAATTTCTGACAAAAATATATTACAGAAGGTAAAACTTGTCGATTGAAATGTGCAAAGCAATTTTCAATTAAAAAATAAGTTTGTGTAATACGACATTTTTTTTAGATTACTCAATTAAATCTTTGTAGTACTATCAGTGGGTTTCATAAAATGAAATCCTTAATCATTAAACTCTTTAACATTTAATGGTTAACGTAACCAACGCGATACCACATATATACTTGAGACAGGTTTAAACTTCCATGTATAAGGTGAAAAAGGAACGCAGGGTTATAGAAAAGGACTAATTTAATGAGAGTAAAGTGATATGCATGTATGTGGTTACTATTTAGGAAATGATTTTTCTGGTCGTACATTGGTGTTATAAAAATCAAATCATTTTCTCATTTCCAAAAAAGGTTTTTCTGTTAACATATTTGAATAATCCAGAAGACAAAGAGTATATACATACGAGACCATGTATGTATGATAAAAATTTATATATATATAATGCATAATAATACATACAAATAGTTATAAACCTAAGTATAACCAGCCAAGATAGTAAAAGATATTAGCAGCAATAGTGTAATAGCAAGCAAACTTTTGGCCTTGGGAACCAAGTTTGTAGATACACGCACACACTATACTGTTAATGTGTAACAAAAAATTTAATAGACTACTTACTAGTATAGAGTTAATATCGATGTTATAAAAAGTAGAAGATGATAAAACTTACCTCATGCGTTCAACATATATATCAGAAATTGGCCTTTTTAGAGGTAAAATGCTTTACAGGCAAAGAACTCATATATTTTTATAATCTCTGGTAGCAGGTTTATAGTGAATGTTTTAGTAACAAACATATATAAGAGATTAAACTGTAGTTTAGTTTGCTTAATAAAAAAAGTTTATAATTATACAATTTCCTGCCAAAAATTTCACAAGCACTGATCGATATCTCGGTGCAGAATAACTTTTAATTTCGTGTAGAAACAGTTTTACAATGAGTTTACTAGGATTTTAAAGAGACAAATGTATTCAAAGTTCTCTTTGAAAAGTTTTGTTTTTTATGCATTAAAAAATATAAAAGGTTTTTTGATAAATGTTAAGTGTTATGCAATCAATATTCATTTCCTTAGTTAAAATCCTCATTAAGACAATCAGAAATAATATATATATATATATATATATTTGGGTGTGTGTTCATACAGAGAGAAAGAACAAAATAAGGAAAGATAAGCGATGATTTCATAAAAGTGTGTGAGGTGTTTTGTATAACTATGCTAAAAGATTTCTGTTGGGACCAATCTTTTGCAAGGATTTTAGAAATTTCAGAAGATAAATTACTAAAGCAAATTAAATTTAAAAGAAATATTTATGGTCATTAATTTTTCCTTTGAAAGTAAAATAAACTTGGTTATATTTTTTGTTTATGGTACGAAATATTGCATATGTTATTTTTTGCTCATTTGTTTCAAGTCTTGATTTGGTAGGAAAGAATTACGTAAACGTATATAAATACAATATAGACACATTTTAAAAGCGAAAATAAAAATTTTTGCTTGTAAGATGTTAAATTATGTATTTTTGGTGTAATGTACAAACTAGATGTGTTAGCATTGATCTTCTTATCTCTTACGTTTTATTTAAATAATATGATAATAGAACATACGCTCTCTCATTTTTTAAAATAATATGAGATGAAAGACTTCATTGGCTTGTAAATTGAAAATTACTGTTCAAGAATTACCTGAGAAATTTGATAGTATAATTAAACCCAAAAACTCTTAAAATATAATAACCTTTTCACACAAACACAAAAAATACATTTTGAATAATTTCCAAAAGTATTTTCATTATTTTACAAAATTACGGTCAGAAGTTAAAAAAATGAATAAAAATGGAGGGAGTTGGGAAATATTTATAAATTCAGCAAAAAAAAAAAAAAAAGAAAAAAAAAATTGAGGTGTCAGTCTGAAATAAAAAAATCCTCGAAAACTATGCATAATCTAAGTACATCTTCGGTATAGATAATATCATACACAGTATACATAATGTGATCATCAGTATACGTAATTATAACTTTCTCACATTTCTGTACGAAGACGAAATATAATAGTAAAGTCAGTGTATAATTTTTTTGGGTGTCTCAAGGCTTTCGTCGATTAAAAATGTTTATTGAACAAACATTTTTTAATCGAAAGTAGACTTTTTAAAATAAAACAGGCATGCAAAACATAAATAATAATCAGAAACAAAATGTTTTCATAAAAATTTTGGAAATTGAATTTAGTGTTTAAATTTAAATAATGTCTAGGAATAATGTAAAACATGTATTTAAAAATAAAGATCAATCAAAAACACTATTCTGAGTCAAAAATTCTATTTATTGAATTTAATTTTTAAATTTCAACAAATCTTATAAGAAATCTTTTACAAACATTTTGGATAAAACTTTCTTGTTAAGTATTTTTTGTCAAAATAATTCATAATTGTTTTAAAAAAGATTAACATAGTTTGGCGTATGTGAGTTACCTTACAGAAATACTCATACTACTGACTACACCTTTTGGACTTAAGGTTACGTCTCTATATAAAATAATCTGATATTAAAAATAAGAACACTTTTATTATGAAATATAACCAATAAATTTAGGAAAAGTGATACAAAATGTAATAAGTGTAACAGACTTAAAATAAAAATAATCTTAGAATGAGATACAGTATATTTTATAAAGTTCAGTTTTCAAATTCAATTTTATTAGAAAGTTATTTAAGATTTCTACATAAGGTGGGATGTTGTTAATCCGTTTTGGAGAAATATCTTAAATTTTGTGGGATTTCAAATCAACTTTTTCATACAGAATGGGAATTTACTTGTAGGGTCAATTCATATTGAAGTAACATTTTTTATTTATAAAAACTTTATTTCGAACGTTATGGTAGTGTTAAGAAAGTCATGCATCTGCATCAGACAGAAAAAAATAGCGAGATTTCATCAAAAATCAGATATTTTTACAAAATCTAACAACATGAAAGTTTTGATTCCACTGATAGGAAAAATGCAAAATTCTAAGGATTTACTCAAAAATATTGTTATTTTCACTTCGTCTGCTGTAGAGCAAATACAGTTTCGCATCAATATTCAATTTTGGTTCACACACAATGACTTTTCTTCCGTTTTGTTCAGAATTGGCTTTCATGTGGACAGCACGAAACTCTTTTTGAGCCTATTGTGCAATAAATAAAACATATTACAGAAAAATATTCTTTCTGAAACTATTAAACTATTCCGAAGAAAATATGAATTCTTTTTTTTTTCTATAAGTCAAATAATTTCTGATATTGCATTCTGAAAAACAACTTTAAAAGACATAATTTAAAGTTGTTTTGGTTTCGTTTGGATACGTCTTTTATGAGTCCAATTGAATAAAAATACACCGAATTTACTGCTTTTTTTTAATATTTTTTTAGTTAATTCCAATCATGCTAAAAACTGATGTAAGTGTACATTTTTAGTGTACATTATTTATTTATTTTTTGAAAAAAAAGGATGCTTTCATCAAAGTTTTGAAATTCCTAACAAATGATCTAAACTTTTTTACACACCTTATTTAATTAATTGAAATTTAAATATAAATTAGAGTTAGTTCTTTTTCTACGTAAATTTCCCCCTGCATGCGGGTTTCTTAGAACCCTCAAATCCGTATCTGGCAAAAGTCTATATCAGGAAGGTCAAAGTTAATACTTTCATGCTATTGGACGAGCAGAGGTGGGCCAGTTGTAGGAACTTCAAGGCTTGGAACTTGACTTCTAAGGTTTTTCTGGAGAATGAAATCCCACGAAGAGAGTCTTTCTATTGGTTGAGGAAAAGAGAGGATAATGGCTCAGTATGGATATCCCGCGGGGGGAGGAGAATGAAAGTGGTGTGTTGTGAGAGAGAGAGAGAGAGCTAGTTCTTTTTGTTTAAGGAAAGGAACCTTATATATTATTTCTATTCCACTTAACATTAGATTTCATGATAAACAGGATGTTGCCGAATTCACCTAAAAATTCAGAGGGGTGAGAGTACGGAGAATTGGAAAGACAAATCAACACAGAACATGGAGTCTCAAGCCACGTTTAGTCGGTGAAAGTTGAGGTAATAGTAGTCGTCGAGAATTCGATGGGCCGGACGAGGGGGGGGGGTGCTAAACAAATGATGAAATTCGGTACCTCGTGGTAGGGTTGAAGAAACCTACCAATATGCAAATTTCTCATTTCTCTCTGCACACCAGAGCGTGTGGTTCACGCATGATGGTGTACTGGCACATTCGATTTTGGTCCGAAACAACCTTTCTACCACAAATCCCTTGAGGTGAATTGGATGCGGTGGACCAATTGCTTCACCTCTACGCTTTCTGCACCTCAATCCCTTGAATTTTTTCTCCTAGGGCCACTCTAATTTTCTTGCGAGAAAAACGCCAGTGGTTATAGTGGAGGAGGTAAAATCACGGATCGCGTCGTCGCTTCAGCTGCCATCGCCAGCACACCGAAATTGTTTGAAGACGTCCGAAAATCCGTCGTCCATTTTTGTCAGCTGTGCTATGACCTAAGAAGTCTCAAATTTGAGCAATTCCTCGGACAATGACTTGTCGTTGTTTTCCTGATATATATAGAGCTATGATGTATTGTTCGTATTGTAAACATACTTTACGTCTAATAAATGTATTTTCCTGTTATTGCCGCTATTCATTCCACTAGACATCACACTCTTTATAACTGTCTTTGCAAATTACTCTTACTAAACGTGGTGTGCAACCCCATGTTCTATGTTGGTTGTCATCACCATGCTGCCTATTATCACCCCTCTGAATTTCTCGATTCAGTTAGGCAACATCCTGTATAGTTAACATATATGCATTGTTTTTTTTATACAGAGATTTAAGTTTTAAGAGTGTCTGAAATTTTTTCCTGAATGGAAACTTTTGCATTATTAAAAGAGTTTTGTATCATTAAAAATATTTCTTTTACATTATTGCTTAAAATTTCTATTCTTTACAGAGCGAAAGTCATCTTAATGATGGGAAAATAATCAATAATATTATGAATTAAAAGATTCATCCACTTTTTTTTTCTGAACTCTGTAAGCACTGAACTCTGAATGAGTAGAAGTGTTTCAAAATTTTGACAAGCAGCATTCCAGTTTAAGATATATTTTTTTCTATCTGTTTCAATTGATTTTAATGAGGTTTTATGGCAAAAAACTATGAAAGGCAAAGTGTTATGAAGAAATTTTGTCTGCTTCAAATAACTGAAAATACAAAAAAAAAAAGAAAAAGAAAAAGAAACCCCACACTTTACTATATATATTCACTTCCGTATAAAAGCGATAAATAAACTGCAATTTTTGAGCATGATCGATACAATTTAAAACAGCTATAAAAAGATTTATATTTTTATTATTTTGTTGAAAAATTTAGCATGGATGCAAGATAGTTGAATGCTGTGGTCAAAGAAAAGTACTATCTCAAGAAGTCTGGCCGCTCATTGGTCGCTATTAACAGGGAAGTTTGTTGTATTTGACACACGTCTTCAATGCAAAATGTTGCATTTGTAGTAGAAATTTTCTCGGTTACATTGGTACCAGATTGAAATCGAACGGTAAAAAATCATTTACTTCAAGAAGAGTTCAGATCTAGATGCTCTCTAACGCTCATGCCACTAACATCAAATCATTGCCAACTGCGAATTCACCGAGGAAGAACAAATATTTAATGGTAGACTAAGTGAAGATGTGCTGCGTTCTTAGATGAGAGTGGTTTCTGTATTGTTCTATCCTGGAGGTGTTAATCATAATTGAATGCTGGTGAGAAGGAAAAGAAGTTAAAGAGCATTTGGAACCAAGCTGTTTTTAATGTAAGCACTCTAAGTTTACACTAATTATTTTCAATCATAATGAAAGTATTTATTACATTATTCCAAGCCCCTTGTCTGCAAATGTGTACAGCAGAGTGTTAATTGAAGTGAGCATTCTGCCTTTCTTGATTACTATTCGAGGAGACATTTTCCAAAAGGATAACTCTTATCATCTTACAAATACTGTCTTTACACAATATGAACATGCTACCTTGATTCGCGAGATCACAAGCTTTTTCCTTTTTAGAAGTCATATGGGTTGTTTTTGAACAACCTATTCAGCTTCCTCCGTAACCAGCACTGGTAGCAGCATTGCTAATATGACAGACGAAAAGTAACAGTAAAGGAAGATCATTTTTTAATCATAGTATTAGTATATTTACGAGTATTGACATTAATGAATATTTTATAGCTTCTCCTCACTGTCTTTTAACACTGAATTAAAAATTAATAATCAATTATGAATTTAATGGTTTATATGCCAATACACATATTACAATAATTCGTAGTATTTTTTTTTATTACTAAGTAAGTAAATATATGTAAAACAGTAAACATAAATTATATGATATAAATTACAAATAAACCCAGGGAATTTTTAGCTATATACATTTTATATTTTAGGAAATAGGCTTTACGGATTTTCTTTCTTGAAAAATTTACTCAAAATGTGCATTTATTTTTTACAACGTTTCAATAAGCCAGGTACTTGATATTTTCACAAAATTGCTTTTTGTTACAAAAAACACATTTGATTGGTAGAATATAGATTTTTAACTATTTTATAATAGATTATGTTAATGAATTCACACACAATTATAAACAAAAGAAAAATTATTTTATATATAGATATGTATTTTATGCTTAAAGTGAGTTCTATGAGACTAACTATGTAATTTTTAGTTCAAATAGAATCATGGTGTTACAATAAGAGACTTGTGATGTTGTTTATGCACACGTAATAGTTTTAATATGAAACTTTCACGTTACATTCTCGAAAGGCAGCCTATATATTGTAAGAAAATTAATATTGACTTGTTAGTAAAAGTAAATGATAAAAACGAAACCACATTTTCAAATTAACACATATTTTTGGTTTGAGTAATTTCAAACTATATAAGAGACAAATGAGAAAATGCATTATTAATAACCATGATCATACTATGTTTAACAAAAGTAGAATACTACATTAAATTTGAGTATTTAATTACGATGATGAAAACAAGCGAAATAATAAACAATTTATTTATTTATTTCTCATGGAAGAATATTGAATTAAACCATTTTTTTTGAATAAAAGTTGCAATTATATGTTTAAGAACCATTTAATAACTCAAAAGAAAACGTAAATTTCAACTTCACACAGTATGAATACCCTCATTAGAAGAATGCATGCATAATAAAGATGTAATATTAATGCTGCATTAAATTCCAATGCTCTACATCAATGACAAGAGCAAACATGCTACTTGAAGGTTAAATTGTGCTCTAGATACAGGCAGCAGCCCTTATCTCTGAAGACTATCTGTAATAAGAGCGTAAGTGGAATCCGTGTCTGATTACTAGTACCCCAATCACTTGAGCCTGATTGGTATTTAATTGCAGAAATCGTTCTCAAGCTATCCGATCCATATGCACCTCACTGTCTGAGCCCTCATATCCTCTTCCACGTATTTCAATGCTTGAAAACAGGCTGCTTGCTACTATAGTAGCTGGCAGCTTATTACGATTATATAATTATTAATGCCTAAGAATCTTTAGTAAAATAGAATGCTTAAAGTATCTTTCTAAGAAGAACGTATTAATTTACATGAATCTATCACAAAAGTTTAGCAAACAACTTTGGAAACTTTGGATTTAAGAACGAAACACTTTAAAATATAGGATATATATATTAATAAAGTAATTATACATGTATATTATCTGTAACACATGGTTTTATAAAAAGAATTATCTTATTAATTTATTCTATGCAAATATTTGTATTTTTATATCAATCATCATACCCATTTGTTTTGTAAGACTTTTTAAATGTGACAAATGTTTTGTCATTAATTGATTTTTTGCTAAAAAATGAATATTGGTAAGGAATTGAAAAATACTCTAGACAAGTTTACAAAGATAAGTGTATTTTCTAAGAGAATTAAAGTAATTTCAAATGTTATATATTTAAAATTCAAAAAATCATTTCACGCTTCCGTTTTACACAAAATTAATTTTTAAAGTGTTTGCGTTGAATTTTAGTTGCACTTAGTTTTTTTTTATACAAATTTTTTTTTAATATCATAGCATACTGATCAAAACAATCGATACAAAATTAAAATATCTTGTATATTATAATTTTTTGTCTCTCAATTTCTGAATTCGAAGAATTTAAATAAAATTTTATTCCTATAGAAAATCTCTTTTTGAATGTCTTCCATAATCGCTATTGTTTGTAGCTATGCATCACTACAAAAAACATCAAAATGCTGCAAGATCTCTGTTAAAGCTTCTAATATGTATTCAGAATTAAGAAAGGGAGGATATTAAAATTAGATGACCATATATAGATGCAGGGGAACATATATACTAATCCTTATCTTCCAGCAGGAGATTTTGGTATTTCAGCAATTTATTTGGTATATTAGAAGTTAAATCTCCGGGTTTTTTTTATCCTCTCAAAAAATATAATTTATTAATAAAATCACTTACAATGTTTTACGAATTTGCCGAGAGTTTTGGAAAAGTGCACTGAAATCACTTAAAGAAATTAGACTGTCAAATTTTATTTCCTTTAAAAGAAAAAAAAAAGGTTTTTCTGTCATATGAAGATTTTTTGAAGTGATGGAAAAGAAAATAAAGAAAGCAAAGTGTACAAAGTGGCACAAATTCATAGCAATAAAAAATGTTGTGATAATGTTGCCAACTAAATAAAGAATGCTTTGAGGAATAGTAAGATCAAATTTGCGACTTTTCATTCATTCCAAAAAAAAACTAAAACGTTAATTTCCTTTTTTTTTTGTTTTTTTTCTTTTGTTGCTATTTTTCAAATCTTTCTGACGATAATTGATGCTACATAAATCAATTGTTAAATCTTTTAGGTGTTTAGACATATTTCTTAATATTCACCAAGCATTTTAAAATAATTTTGTTTCGAAAGCTTTAATACATTGTACTTTATATATTTTAAAGTAACACATTAAGATGTCATTCAAAACGCAAATAGGGCTTAAGTAAGAATAAATTTAATTTTTGTATATTATTAACAACGTAATTTTGCGTCACCCCCCAAAAAAACTATGCTGACAATTCATTCGAAATAAGGGACTTAATTGCAACATGACGAAAAAGATGAGAAATATTTATCGTTCCCCCTCGAGGAATGGACTATTATTTTATTGTGGCAACGTGATAATGATGTACGTCAGATAAGCGACAGAAAAAGAGGGAAGAAAAACGCTTTAGCTTCAATGAGAAGTTGACGCTTGTCGTGTTGACATGTTGCAATTTCTCGTCTTGGTCCCTTGGCTGCGTTATGCGGGAGATTTCTTCTAATATATCATTCGGATATTACTTTTCTAGTATTTATTCATGAGAAACTTAATATCTAATAGAGTTTTAAATCTGTTTTATGTCATATTGTGTTAATGCAAAATATATAATCATGTATTCCTGCTTGTTTAGATTTATAATTATCGGTATAACGCATTAATAGATTTAAGGTATCCGACTACGTTCGGAACTGTGATTTTAAAAAAAGCGTATAAATGGATAATTTTCGTGATATTTACTGTAACTTAGATTAGAATACACGTATAAAATGGTTTTAAGGACATCATGACAAAAAAATTATTTAAGTACAATATTTTGGCAAAAAATTAATTTAGAATAACCTTTTTTCAAAACGTTCTCCTTTTGTAAAATATGATTCTATAATAATAATATTTTTCTTATATAAAGCAATGACTTCTCCAGAGAGTCTGGACAAAGAGTTTTGAAAAATTCACATTATTTTCAGTAACTACCAATTGAAATAATTATTGGCGTTTTTTTCTTAAAATTTCTCCCCTCTGTTGTAGTAAAATATAGAAAAATCCATTTCTAAGATATGTATTTCAAAAACTCTAGCTCTGCCTCTGTACAGAGGTTTGAGCTGTATACAGGCAAAATATTATTATAATAGAAGCATATTTCTTAAAAGGAGAATATTTTGAATATGGGTCATTCTATGTTCATTTTTGTCAAGATATTGTACTGAAATAAAACTTTTTACTGTAATAATATTCTTAAAACAGTTTTATGTACGTTTTCGAATCCAAGTGACACTAAATATCATAAATATTATCCATTTATACGCTTTTGAAAAATCACGGTTCCGAACGTAGTCGGATAGCTTAAACACAGACAGTCGATGAAATTTCGCATCTACAAATAAATCAATAATACAATATTAAACAATTTAGACTTCCCGCTAAGTCCTTACAAAATCTAATTTTATTTGGCAAGCAATTACATCATTTAAGAATTAATGAAATATATTTAATACAAAATATTCTTATACATTGCTCTAATAGATTAAATTTGAAATATTAACCTCCTTAAAAATGTTTGAAATGAGTTCATAGTGATTATGAGTATGCCATTGCATAATTTATGATTTGTAGACTCACACTCGTGAAAGAAGAATTCATAAATGATTCATGTTTCCTGGAGCAACAAATTTTGCTCTTTCCTTAGAATTTTTGAAAGTTAGCAAATCATCTGCTCAGTCTTTCAAAAATGTTTGGCAATATGCCAGGAAGAATATTTTTGGCTGGGATATTTTTCTTGTTTTTGTAAAAAAAGTAATAAATTGAAATTCATATTGTCGTTGAAATTCATATTTAAGAGTCCCGCTGAGTAATCTTAAGAAAAATGTCGAAAGTATTTTCCTTTTCTTATGGAACTTAGAAACGCAGAAAGAAGTTTTTGATATTAAATGTAATTTTTTTTGAATTAAAAAATAATTATTTTTAAAATAATACTTATTTTAATTCTGTACAAAAAATGTTTTGGCATAACTGTGAAAGAAATGATAATAGTGAAAGAAAAAATAAAATGTATTTTTTTTACTTTCATTTTGAATCAGTTTGCACTATTTATAAAAAGGTACAGTTTTTAAATGTTACTTGTTAATCTCTTCTGATTTCCTTTTTATTGGTTTAACTTATTTAGACGAAATACAGTAACAACTCTCAATAATTTTTCACAAGTTAAATATCTTTCATTATCAATGATGTTATAAAAATATGTAACTTTATTCTAATGTTATAAATTTATTATACCATTAACCAAAAAATAACAATGGGCATACTTTAAATTTATAAGATAGTGAGTGAGTGAATGTTGGGTTTAATGGCGCAAAAGCCATTTTTGTCTAAACTGCGCCAAATTTTACTATATAATGTCGACAGTTATTAAATTAAATTTTAGAATTCATATGAATAATATAAAAATAAGTTTTATATCTAAATTTAATACATTTAAAAAATAAATTAATAAATAGTTTTCCTAAGTATGCTATGCTGTTTTTCAGTTATGTTAAATTTCTATTTACATCAAGGGAATTCAAAATGTATACATTCATTTCATTACACGTGCATTTCATTTGATTCTAATTAGTAATATTAAGTTTATTAATAACGGGTCTCGTAATTTTCAACCACAGTCATGTGAAGAAGAAGTCAGCTGACTGGCGCCCCAATTTCCAAAACTTCCATTACGCCAACATAAGAACTTTTATCCAAGAATGATTTAAGGTATCTGACTACCCTAAAATCATGATTTTTTTTAAAAAAATTGACATTCTTTTTTTTTTGATTTATGATTTTGCCGTGACTTTACAGATGCCGTAGCTTTACCTAAGATGTCAAACTTTAAAATGCGTTTTACTCGAAATGTGTTTTTTTTTCGAAAAGCTCAAACGGGGACAGCGATTGCTCAAAAAGTTTTGAAAATAATTTGCTGAAATTTTCTGTGTATGTTCTGTATAACAGTAGAAGTGTTTTGACGTTCAAATTTATTAATCACTATTTCATTTCAAAATTTACAGTCCGTTATGTGAATATAATCACTGTTTTTTTAAGCAATTTCATATAATCACTGAGATAAAATTCTCTAGTTTTTGTAAAAATTAAAATATCTCTTATCCTGAAGGTCATTTCAAACATGAATAACAAAGTAACACATCAAAATTGAAAAAATTGAGACTTCGTTCATACAATTTTTGCACAGAGTGGGCCCCATTTATATGATTTTTTGTGCATTTTCACCAGTTTTTTCCCATTTTAATTATAATAAAAAAAATTCTGTTTTCAATGTTAGGAGTTTTTCCTTAAAATATACTAAATACACCTATAAATACATCTAAAAATCCCCAAACTCCCCATATTTCCATTTTTTAAAAAAAAAGTTGTCGCAAGTGGTCGGATACCTTAATAGGCTCCATGCCATCTAATCGGAAAGTATTCAAAGACATCAGATTCAAAACCACGTTTCAACAACATGGCAAAGAGCTCACGACCTTGGCCATATAGTTAACACAGACGTTTAAGGTAACTGAATGTATGCAGTAAAAAATAAATAAATAGAAATTTCAACGTATCATTTTTATCCTACCTATAGACATTTTACTTCGTAATTAAACTTATAGCTTGATTTCAATTTCTTTTTCTCTCATCTCACTGCCATACCTCTATTTTGATTTTTTAGAAATAAAACAATTTTATTTATGATAATATGTCATAGAGTGAAATTTTCGTGTATTCTTATTTATAATGCATATCTCATAAAATTGGCATTATACAAGTTGTAGGAATTCTGATAATCTAATTCTATTATAAAAA
>BMAV01015127.1:0-33067 GCA_019973955.1 Trichonephila inaurata madagascariensis
TAAAAGTATTGTTTTCTTATTTGAAAAAATGTATCATACTTTTTTAGTAACTTCATACAATTGAAAAATAAATGCTAATTTTTTCCCCCATTAGGAATTAGCATTGATAAATTAAGTTTCTTTTGGCTTCTAGAAACCTAAACAAAAATGAAGATAATTCAATGTGTTTTGAAAGTTATACTTCATTGCATTTTTTATACATGCACATGTGTCTCATATATCATTAATCTCAAGTATTTAGGAAATGTTCCACTGAATTACCTCTATTGGGGGGAAAAAAAGACAAATCAAACCCTCTCTGAAATAAGTTAATCCCTTGCAATCACTGTCCAGGTCATTCTATTGTATTCCAAAGCCTTTGGAATAGTTTTACTGATAGCAGGGGTTGGTAATTCAGAAAGGTGTATATATGCATCAGGGACAGTTAACTCAATGTCTGAGGAAGGTGTATATATATATATGCTCATGGCAGTTAAGGGGGTTAAAATGTGGCATGATTTTTTTCCATTAAGTATTTTGTGAATAACTTTTAATATAAATTATAAATAAATAGGGGTAAAAACTCATCCTCTTTCGGCAGGAAATATCTTATTATTAAACAAAATAGTATTACAGAAATAAATACAACACATTTATAATTGTATATATAAATATAGTGCATTCAAATACATATATTTATTATCCGTCTAAAGTCTTAAAAGTAGATAACTGTTTTAAAACAATTCTCAAAAATAAAAAAAAATGGGGGAAAAATCGTATGAAAAAAAAAAAATCCAAATTTGGAATAGATTAGGAAATTGGGTTAGACAGACAAAATTACAATTTTTTAATAAGTCATCAATAAGTTCATACAAAAGTTTCAGTGCACAAAACAAATTCTTGATAAACTCAAATAGTAAATGGGTAAAAACAGGAAATACCTTAACAACGACAGGCTTACAGCAAGCAGTTTCAGGTTTTACAGTTTCTACATTTGCTTCTTTAATAACATCTTTTTTCATAGCTGTCATTTTGAATCCATATACATTGTCCCAGAAATCTACATATTCCTTGTATTTTTCTTTGAAAAAAAGGAATAACAAATATATAAAACTGAAACACAAATGCGATTATATTTTTCAAGAAAAATTTAACACCGTTAAAAATAACTTCCATAATTATTACTGCAGCAGGTCCAAAGCAATATCTATGTCACTGATCGGAAGTAAGCAAGATTTTGATGATTAATATATTAACTAAACATCTATTAATTCATGAAAGTAAGCATTCTGAAAATAAAGATTAGCTTAAAGATGTTTCAGAAAAATTACTAGGTAGTAAATATTGTATTATTTAATGCAAATAATTATTCTACAAAACATTTAATACCTTTTTCCATTTCAAATGTTTCATATATATTTTCATATAAACTTTTAACAAAATTTTCTCTTTTGGTTTTCAATTTAACTTGTTTCTTAAAATATGTGATATACATATTTTTAAATATTCAAATACAAATTCAAAAATAATAAGATTTTATACATTGTTCCATTTTAAAACATTGCATGTTAATTCAATTAATAATTATAAATTATGAGGTAAAAGTTCCACCTAATTTATATCACAAAGATTAAGGAACACAAAACACTATAATCTGAGATTGTGTGCATTTGTAATTACCAGCCATGATTTTCTGTCATCTGTCTGTATATATAGGAGATGAATCTCTGATCAGTAAAATTGGAATAAAAATGTCATGTATGTTTCAAATCAAAAAATTTTTTCAGCTAAATATTAGGCAATGCATGAAATAGGTGATACTATACACTATGCCAGGAGAATAGGGTGAATGGGATAAGCCTCCTCAAGCAACCTTTTTTAAAAGAGCATATCAATATGGAGTTTTGCATTAGTGTAATGCAGGATAACAGTGTGCAAATTGTCATGATTAATGTGAAGAGGCTCATTATTAACTGTCTCTTTAACTGAAGATAATAGAAGGTGATATTATTATTTTGATTAAGTGGCAGTATCCTCAATGAATTATTTTTTGTACATTCCTAAACATACTCAACAATATCTTCTTGGAAAGAAGTCATGATTTTGAAGTTGATGTTAGTGGTTCAAAAATGCTGGCACATTTTATTAAGAAGTTCAATGTGTTATGTTATGGTTATCTGATCTCTTCTCACAATTCATTACATGAATGCTTCATTTTTGTACCAAATGGTCCTATTGAGCAGCAGTAAGCATATGTTGAATCCAACAGAGTACTACTGGAGACTTATATGTTTCTGCACATATCAATATTTGTTTACCATTTATCAGCTTGTCGTATATTAGGTTAAGGTTAAAATAACTTATTTACATGCAAGTAATTAAAACTTAAAAGTTCCCCTACCCTTATTTTTAGATGAAATGACCAGACAAATATCAACGCAGGTACATATCTAGCAAGGTTAGCAACACAACAATTGCTACCAAAAAAGTTGTGATGTTTATCCAAATGAATTACAATGTTTGTAAATTCCAAAAATAATTTTCTGAGATCAGATCCATTAATTTTAATCTGTAAGACATGTATCCATTAGGAAGACAAACAGCTTTTGACAATGATGTTTTTAGGGCAGAAGTGGAAGCAAATTCATGTTAGACATTAAATGTCAAATATTGTTAACCAACCTTGGTTGACCATTTAAGAACATTTGCAGCAAGTTAGCAAGGCAAGCAGATCTTTGGTCCCTCAAAAACAAAGCCTACTAACTGATTGACCACATGCAACTTATTACTTCAAAGTACAATACAGAAACACTTTTTCATTGCTGGTGATGAAAAATTTACTTTGTACAATAATCCAAGAAACAAAGGCTTTCTCTGAATAAATAACCACAAGTACCTCTAAGCCAGGTCTGCATTTTGAAGAGGTGCTTTTGTGAGTATGGTTGAGTTCTAATAGAATCATTCATTTTGAAATGTTGAAACCTCGATAAACTGAATGCTCATATTAACTGGTGAACAGCATGAGATCTTTAAACAAAAAAATCCCATGTCAACACTAGAAGGAATACTAAGCAAGTAAAATATCAGACATCTCCAATTTCATCAAGTGTAAAAGCAGCTTCTCTATTGATCTGAAAATTGAAGGGAGATTGATGTGCCATGTGACTTTCAGGTCCCCAGCTTCTAGTGTGGCATTAGAAAAGTTAGGAACAATGGTTATGTAATGATATGCATGTACAATAATACATGTCTAAACCAACAATGACGCAAGATGATCACAAGATCAAGCACTATGTGCTCATAAATTTTGTAATGTTCTGTTCCACTTTACAAGTAGCTGCAAGGGCTTTCCAACAACAGCAGCGCTAAATAATAAAATACTTTTGACTTCTAACAAAAAAAAAATTGTAAATGTGAATATTTTTGTATTTTGTTTCAATAGAAAACGAGAAATGGGCAAACAGATTTAACATTTTAGAATGGGGTAGAGGGGATGAATTTACCCTCATGCCAAGCATTAGGAAAAACACATCAATAGCAAGTTTAAAAGAAATATATGTATTTTAAAATAGTTTTTTTTATTTCTTATTTTCAACATTAGGAAACCTTATTCAATTAGTAGAAAAAAATTCAAACATGAACAATAAAATACAGCATAGGAAATAAATATAATTATATTCTAAATACTAACCTATGTCACAAACAGCTAGAAGAGAAAGTGTACATCTATCAGGAAAAATATGACCACCGGGAACAAGAAACTTTTCTCTTGCATAAATTACACTATCCAGCATACCTTCAAACAACAAAAAATATCCCATCCATTCAGATACTATTATATCCATTTTTTGCTCTGGATCTGGCATGTCTTCAACACGTCCTTTAAACAGGTCAATTACCTGATCATAGTTATTTTCTCTAAAATAAAGTATCAAGAATGTAAATGAGTGGAAATAAAGAAATTAGTACATCAATTTTTTAAAATCAAAATATCACAGTAGAATTATTTAAACATCTGTAAAAAGTAGATTATAAAGTACTGTATCTACTCCAATCTAAACCACACTACTTTTCCAGTGTTAATGCTTCAGAAAATCGGATGCAGCCTAGAATTAAAGGCAAAACATTTTTTGGATGGGGGAAAACTGAGTTTCTACACCTTTCAAAGTGAAAAATTTAGTCATCCATTCTGGCCACTTGCACCAATGACTTATCCCATTCCGCAGTTTTCAGCCTATCCCAAACATTGTTGCTTGCTCATGTTAAGGAAATTTTTTTGCTTATGCTTTCATTTAATCACCTAAACATCAAACATCAATAAGAGAATGAAGACGAGTTCACTATGACAGAAGTATAAAAAGGGAGACTCATTTTATATGCAGGAAAAAAAAAAATAAAAAAACAGAAATAGAGCAATTGCCACTGAAAATTTGACACAGATGAAACAAATATACATTGACAGCGTAAAAATGAGAACATTTTTGCTTGTAAAAAAAAAAAAATGTTCAACAGTCTTTAATAATTCTTTTATAATACATTCTTTCAAATAGCAAAGATCTTCTTGAAATTTTTACAGTAACTTTTAGACCAAGAAGAAGTTAGAAAGAGAGAAATAAATTTTCATCGTGTGAACCGCGAATGGGACAGACACACTTTTCTCTGCTCCTTTCTCTGATGAAGAACTCCAGAGCCCTTCAAAACTTATCTAAAGGAAAAGGTGCTGGTCTTGACAGTATTCTTCCAGAGTTTATTTTGGAACGCAGCTCCAAAGCTAAACAAACTATTTTACTTTTTATAAACAAAACTTGGGGTGGCTCTTTTCCAAGTTATTGGAGAAAAGCTGATGTTTTACCCATCTTAAAAACTAAAAAAGATCCGATAGACATCCAAAGTTTTAGACCTATTTCTTTAACTCGTATTCTAAAATTATCTGAAAGAATGGTTGTTGATTGACTACAGTATTACCTGGACAGCTGCGGTCATATTTCTGAGATACAGGCAGGCTTCAAACAAGAGTTACAATACGACCGAACAAATTGTTTGCTTGATTCAACACATTAAAGACGGCTTTCAAAAGAAGCAAAGCACACTAGCTGTTTTGGTTAATTTTGAATTAGCCTTTGACAAGGTCTGGAGTAAGATGTTGCTTAAAAAACTTATACACATGAATTTTTCTGGCCATCTCTTTAAATGGATCAGTGATTCCCTTTCTCAGTATTTCTTAAATATCAAATATGGTAACTCTTGCTCAAGGTACAGCCAAACTAGACAAGGCCTTCCACAGAGATTCATCTTGAGCCCAGTTCTTTTTAATATTATGATTAATGATCTTTTGAGTTTCCTCGATAATGCAGTGCCTGAAATTAATTCCTTACTATATGCTGATGATCTTGTTCTCTGGTCAAACGGTTCTGATATACCTAAATTGGAAAGTACCCTGACCTTGGCAAACTGGTCCTTGGAGAATGACTTTAAGGTATAAACCCTGATAAGACAAATTTTGAACATTTCACCTAAGTACAAAAAAGGACAACATAAACTTGATTTACAATAACAATGCTTTACTCAGGACTGACTGTGCTACTTACCTCAGGATTTCCCTGGATTCCAGACTAGCTTGGACCAAACATATTGCTAAAGTGGTCGAGAATGCTATGTTAAAAAGAATTGCCGGTGTTAAGTGGGGATCATCCCAAAGTGTTTTGACTTCCACTTTTACATTTTACATTAGACTTGTTACTGATTACGGCTCTGAGCTTCTTGTTACTGCTTCTGATAGTGCATTATCAAAGTTGAACATTGTTCAAAATAAAGCACTTAGATTTATCACTGCTGCAGCCACCTCAACCCCTATCGCCGCTATGCAACTGCAGACTAAAATTTCTGGACAATCTGAAACATGTCAATACTCTGCTCTTTCCCTTGGTGAGTGATTAATGAAAAAGGAGAATTTCTCTAGCCAGAATACATACCTTCCCAAACAAGATTTAAAACTCAACATACTTTCTTGTTTCAGTTCCAGACTTGCAAATGTTTTTGGTGTTTCCGATAATAGATTTTCCATCTTTAAACCAACTACCTTCCAGGGTTATTTGAGATATGCTTCTGCTAATTTAAATTAGGTCCTGCCTGTTTGTAAGCATAATTCCCTCTTGGTTGAGTTAAGGTCTGCAGCTCTGGCTACTATTCATGAAAGATATCTAGATCAAGATTGGTTAATATATTTACTGATGGCTGTGCCACAGCTTCCTTTGATAGGGCTGGAGCTGGTGCTTTCTCCAACTCTTTTAAATCTTAAAGAACCTTTAAGTGCCTGGTCAGACAATTTTGATGGTGAGATTTATGCAATATTTATGGCTTTTAGAGCCATTAGTACTACTCCTGGCCAAAATATTGTAATATTCAGATTCTCAAGCCACAATTAACACCATATCTGGCAACAATCTATTTCCATCAAAACTTGAGTTCGAGTGCAAACAACTTATTAACTCAATTCTTTGCACATGAAGAGAGGTTGTTCTCCAATGGATCCCATCTCATTGCAGCATTCATGGAGATGAACAAGCCGACAAGTTGGCCAAAGAGGCTTCGATGCTGCACCTACCCTGCCTTCCGATGCCTCTTTGAAACGCCAAGTGACTTCTCAGGGACAAATTTCGACAGAAAAGAATTTCCACCCTTACAGACCTGGCTGTTGGCAAATCTTGGTCTTGTCTGTTCAATGGCCAAAGACATGCTCAGCTTTCTGCCCTACCTTGGGTGGAGGTGTGGCATGTTTCAGAGTCATCACTGAGCATAATTACCTGCAAGCCCATCCATTTATGATTGGCCTGGTTGATTCACCGCTCTGCCTTCTCTGTAAATCTTGCCAATAGCTGAGGAGCATCAATCCGATTGTCCCACTCTACTTCATATTCTCTCCCAAGACAACTGTGGAATTATCTTTCCTGCTACAGCAACATCTGCTTTATATTGGACTGCAAGATGCCTTATGTCCGAAAGGATGTTGGCTGGCGTAGTTTTTTTTAAAAAAACACACACACAATTCTTTCAAAAAAAATGTTGCATAACAAATACATTGGATGGCACAGAAGACACAGCATGGGAAAATGATGCCGCCGGCACCAATTCAGAAGTGATCAGTGACATTGGGAGGGACGAATCATTGTCAAAGCGTGATACTAAAGGTTAGAGTAATTTAAGGTTCATGTGTGTATTTGAAAGATTCTAATACTGGTAAAATATATATAGATTATTAACTTCTTATTATTTCTCATTCAAAAATTTCTTAAGTATCGGATATTGGAGCATCTAGTACATTTTTAAAAAATTTCTCAAAATCATGAACAGAATTAGGGGTGTGGCTTCATTTGAGTAAATATGGTAATTGAATGCTGATATCAAAGGGAATATTACAATTACATAATATAAATAGTCATTTCAAATTTTTAATATAACAATGAAGTATACCTCACAAAAAAAATCAGCAACTCTTTCTGTATATTTAATGCAGGAATTCCTTTGTTTATAAGCCTTCATCTAAGGTTACTTACATATTAACCTCAAGTCAGCCAAAGATTAATTACATACTAGAGATTAATCATCAATACTTTTACCTAGTTATGGCAATCTACTTGATATAGTTTTAAGGACAATAGCTAAAATTTGTTGAGATTTACCTAAGGTCACACATGGCATGATGTTAATACATAAATACACACCAGCATAAGCAACTTTTTAAGATTAAATTTTCCAGGAGATATTTACAATTAGTGTCTATTGAAGATGTAGTTCAGCTTTTAAAATGCACATTATTGATTTCCCAATAACAAATAAAATCTTAAAAATGCTTTCTAACATTGTGTTATAATACACATACATATTACATACCTCACAATGTCCATTGCTTGAAATATTACATCTGATTTATCTACTCCCATGACAAAAGATGCTCCTGCTTTAGCAGCAAACATTGAAAGAATAGAAGTTCCACAACCAACATCCAACACTCTTTTATTGCGGAATACTTCAGAGTTATTTATAATGGCATCTTGATATGCCAAAGTTCTAATTTTATCCTAATAAAAGTAAAAAAACTATATTTTAAAAAAAATTTTACAAAGGAGAGAAAAAAAAAGAATTACACAAAGTAATTAATTTATTTGCTTAATTTAAATTATGTTGAGCTATATCAGATCAACTAACATATCATAAAACTTACAAGCAAATTACCTGTAACATTTCATGATGTATAGCGAAATGGTCATAAGTACTAAAATAATAATTGTCATCTTCATAATTGGAAGATTTATCTTCTTGGTAAGATGATCGGTTATTAACACCTGAACACATTTGATTATTACAAAGAAGAACTGTTTTGGCAGCTAATCTATAAGCAAACAATTGTGAAATTTAGATGCAAAAAATTATATAGTGTGTATTCCAAATACATAAGATAAGTATTGAAGAAATACATATAGATAGCAGATGTTAAAGGACAGTTTTAAATATATATATATGTTACTGGCAAAGTATGAAATCCGGTATTCTATAGAATGCCTAAAACTAACTGGCAATGTATGAAATAATTGATATTTACACATTATATAGGCATTCTATAGAATGCCTGATGAGAAACAGGCAAAGTATGAAATACATCTCCAATTCATTTCGAATATTACATGGCACGACACAAGACTTTTAACTCGTGCCCTAGGCTCTGAATTTGTCTGTTGCGCTTTGTGATTTGTTCGGGAGTATCCAAAATACTCAATTTTACTTCAATTTATTGAACAAAAAATTGATTTTTTCCTGTGCTGCACATTAGCGTAACCAGTACTGAGTAAGCCCTGTAACGAAAATTTGTTAAAGGTCCTTTTTCGGAAAATAAATAAAAATGATCGCATTCATAAAACTTATTCGAAAGTGTCAAAATAAGTATACATATACATATGTATTGAAAAACTTTATTACTTAAGAACTAACTTATTGTCAGTTATTTAATAGGTCCTTTTCTTGATTTTTTCCCGGCAAACACATTTATAATAATATCCATAGCAGATGATTTTAGTTTTTCAAGTTCATGTATTTCTGTTGACAGTATTGTTAAGTCTGAAAACCAATTTTGGCCTATAAAAGCTATAAGATGGTTTTTAATAATTTTTAGCTGTTGCAGTAGTGACAGGAAGGGTAAAAAGTTGTAGGCATGCTATAAGAACATTCAGAAAACTGTAGGTAAGTCTATTGAAATTAGTTAACAATAGTTTTGTGTGAGTTCAATGATATAATTATCTACTCAATTTCGGATTTTAAACAGCTTTTTGAAGCAATTAATTGTTCATAGATATTGTGTGTTAAGTATTTTTTACAGCTTTCAGTAGCTAGTTTTGCGGCCTTTTTTTATTTCTTAGTTTGAAATGAATAAAAATGTTTATCTGGTTGTAAGATTTCAAAAATATTGCTCGGATCAACGAAATTGAAATTTTTGTCGGATTTGAGATATTAACACATCTAAGCGGCGATAATACACATTCCCTTTGAAAAACGAATCTGGATCTGAAATTCTCTCATCTTCTGATAACTCATTTAATAGCCTTGCCTAAATGGCCTAGGCATTCTATACAATGCCTAGGCAAAGTATGTAATAATTCTCCTATTTCATACTTTGCCTTAAAACGTCACGCATTCTATAGAATGCCGGCATTTCATACTTTGCCGGTAACACATATATTAAATATTAAAAAGTATAATACACTAACTCTTTAAAATGTCACAACAAATTTGGGAGAATCAACAATTAAAAAAAAACTTTACACACACAAAAAAACATATTTTATAACTAACAATACTTTTAAAAATTCTAAGCCTAAATATGCAGAATAATCTAACACTAGATGAAAACACATCAACAATCCTTTCCAACAATACATGAGGAATTTTCTGAATGAAATTAATAAACAAATTGAAATATACACATTAAATATGTATATTTTAATGCTTTTAATTGATCAAGTTTTATATTTTATAGCTTCTTTTTAATGAGATATATATTTCTTTTACATTTAGACAATTTTATAAGTGCAATCTATTTCTTATAATATAATTTTAATCGCAATTAAGTCATGTTAACTAAATACATAAAACTCCAAACATTTTTCTATTAGTATAAAATTTGTACAGAATAATAATGATCCACATCAGCAATTCTTAAACTGTGGTTTACGAAGGTCTCTCCTTTATAGTTAAGATTTCATTCTTTAACAAACTCTGAAGGGCTTTATTGAAAAATGTGTCCACTCAAACTAGATCACTAAATAGCCCCGAATGAAAATACTGTACTAGAACATGTATTTCAATCAAGAATATTAATTCAGTTTTATTGTTTTGTAAAATTAGATGCATATATATATATTTATACACCTTATTTATTAGAATCAAAGCTGCCATCGATTTTAAGCCTCCAACAAGTTTTTACGAAAAATGATTTATGGATATCCAATTTCATGAAATTACAATAAATTTAAAATGAGAACTAATAGAGAGAGAATAATTAATTATTTTACTAACATTATTAACTTTTAAATACATGTATGAACTTGTAATTGCCCCCTTCCAAGAATATTTTTTTCCTTTGATTCTAAGCTGCACCCAATTTTCAGTAACATTAACATTAGAAAAAAAAGTGCAGCTTAGGTTTGAGTAAATATGGTGTATATATAACACTAGATTTTTACTGTTTTCTCAAAGGAAAAAAAGTGTGCATAAGTAGCAGATGCTATCTTAAGATATTGAGGAACCTTTAAAATCACTCAGCCATGTGTTGGGAATCAGTGACAGGGTGTTCAAAACTTTGGAAGTCCATAATGTCAGGCTGATATATCAAAGGGGGCCATGACAATTGAAAGTATAAGAACCACTGATTTACATTAAGAAAAGGAAGAGATTGTGCGAATGGATGGCATAGAGTAAAGATAAAGGCCCAGGTATATGAAATTTGGTACGACAAAACTAAGGAAATGTTGGTGCACATCTCTAAGAAATTTCTTTAAAGTTCATTAGCTTTAAAAAAACTCGAGAGTAAAACAAATTTCAACATGCTTCACGTCCTAACACTTATATGAAAGGTTAAAATATGATTCTTTCACCATCTCAGACATTTTTTAAAAAAAAGACTGGTTCATAAATTAATTAGCAGATTTTTAACACTGAAATGTCTAACTTATTTTTCAAGAGTTACATCTCGAAAATTATCAAACCAATTCGTCCTCTTCAAAAAAAGGAAGGAGGGGGTATCATTTAGTACTCTATGTTGATTTTTAATTACATGATCAGAAGAACAAGTTTTCAGTTTTTTAGCTTTTGCTAAGTAAGATTGAGTCATATATGCAAAGTTCTAGTGCATATAACATCACATAATGTTATGGTTTATCTTTTCTTTTGACAATTTATTCTACCTTTTTTAAAATATTTGTTTTTGTTCATTACAGCAAAATTACTATTTTTCAAATATGTCACACACACACACATACAAAAGGCTGCATTAATTGTTAAAATAATTCTTCTGTTTGCAGTCTAATTTATAGTTCAAGAAAATTTCAATTTTTGGATATATATCACACACCAGGTTCAACTTAAGAATTACATAAATTTTAAAAAATTTGTAAGCTGGATTGTGGAGTTTTATTTTAAAATTACCCAACAAAGAACAGGTACTACAATCAGAGATACAAAATATAAAATTAATTTAAAACAGCTTAAAAAACATTCCAAACATGTATGTTTGAGACATTTTGCATTGTAGTGTTATAACAGAATTTTTTCCAAGTGAAGCTGCTCTCTTCCCTTTATCATTGTTAGACAATCTGGGATTAAAACAACAACAAAATTTTTGAAAAGAGAAATACAAACTATCTAAAGAAAACGCTAAAATCTTTATTGTTAAGAGGGGGAGTCCCATCTCTTTACTAAACAAAAGGGAAAAAGTATGTTGAACATTTGGTGTAGCTAATGTAATAAATAGTTTGATTTCCTATTTTTAATGCAAGATTTTAATAAATATCAAAGATAACCATTTATAATATACTTATAAGAAGTAATTTCCCTATTTTTTGATAAAATGAAACAATTTCATTACAACAATTGTAAATAAGTATTTTACATTCATAATCTTGAATAATAAGTTTTTTTTCCATGTAAAAACTATTTTAAGTTCTAAATTGATTCTTTATAACAAATTTTTCTGTAAGTTGCAAAAATTTTCAAATGTTCATTTACAGTCAATTTTTCTCCTTTACTTCTCAAAATTAATAATTTTTGTTAACTAATGCTTATTATTTGGGGAGAAAATATTTTCCTTCATAAGGAATGCCAACATTTCTTTGAATATATTGATATTTAATGATAAAAACATAATTTAAACATTTGTATTTATCAGTAGTTATTTTAAAAAAAAATTGCAAAGCACATATTGTAAAAATAAACAGAATTTTCTAAAATACGTAAGACATACATAATAATTTAAAATACATAATACAACAAAGTATTAATGAAACAAAACTATATTTAGCATTTTTATATTGCAAGTGAAATTTAAAACATGCATTTCTCATTACACCAAATTATGCACATAAATTAGAGTTAGAACCATAATTATGAAAATGAGCCTATTTCATTAAACTTACTTCATTTTATCAATTCTTTCGCATGCAATTTTTAATTTCATTGATTTGTCATGAAGTTCTTGTAAAAGTGTATCTAAACGAGCTTGAGGTATTGTTACAGTGCACTCAATACCATCAATATCCATTCTTTCTTTCATTTTTTCTTCAATGTAATTTTCAAAATCTGTAAAGTACAACATTTAATTCTTTCCTTCACTTTATACAGAAAAGCACTAATATTTTAAACTTTTAATATCACTATTAAACCTTTAAAAAGAATTTTAAAATTAAATATTGTGGAAGCAAATACATAAAAATACAATAGATTCAAACCAACTTTTTGATATTTTTATAGTGAATAATAAAAATGTTTTGTAAAATAAATAATTGAAAGTCATTTGAGGTAGAATAAACAAAAGCTCTCTTCCCACAAAAAAAATTGCGACAAATACGTACCAAAAGTAAGCAAAGAATCAGAAGTATTATAAGGTTTCATATAATCATCACTTAACCAAGGACATGAAGTTTTGGATATTTCACATACCACTGATGGTGATAATTTCTGAAAGAAAATAGAGCATTTAATGATGATAGTTACAGGTTCTTAAAAATTAACATGATTTATGTGCAGTGCATCGTTCACTTTGAAGCTGAAATTTAGATAGACATTTACATTTCACTGTGAAAATATGCTTTTATTTGAAGGATAATTTAATGAAAATTTCAATATTGTTATAGTTTACATAATGAGTAGTAGCAATAGTTTATAAAAAGCTCAAATCTAATTACAAATATGTTATGCATTATGAAATTTTAATGGCAATATCATTTTTTTTACATCAACTATTCATAATTTTCAAAGTATTTTGAAGATCAGACAGAATGCAAAACAGCGGTTATAGATGTGAACAAAGTAATAATATTACAATAAGGTTGCAATGTTAATTTTGCAAATAAAAAAAACCCCTCAACATATCAACTCCTAATTTTTATTCACAAAAAAAAAAAAAAAAAACTTATAATAGAACAATGGTAATTGCATATAAAATTGTGCCACAAAAATAGTTTTTCTTCAAATAAAACACATATGAATCTTTGTTGTTTTGATATTAAGGTGCGATTTGAATGGCCCTAGTTTTGCTGTGGTGATGCTTATACATAAGTACCTATATGTCTGACATTTGTAAATTTTAAAAGCTTGCAACCTAACACATAATGTAACATCAAAAATTAATTTTTTTTACAAATTTTAATTAATCAGTTTTCTAAATGAAAAAATTGCAATTTCTTTTACACTATTTTTCTTTTAAAGTACAGAATATTTAGTATTTATCATCACTGACAAATTAATTAATAAGTAAACAAAATAAGTTACATTACATCATAATCCAATGCATCTAATTTTCATAACTCTATGCATTTATTTTCATACTTACATGAGATCTTACGTAATTGATGAATTTTATGTATGAATAGGAGTTTATATTCCATCTTTTTACAATAACTAACAAGATCAAACATGTGCTGCGTTTGACAGTGCTCAAACATCAATTCTGCACTGTTAAAGACTTCAGGACAAAAAAGACAAAGTGTTTGGAAGGAAAGAGATACTTCTTCCTCTATACCTTCCCAATCATTATCACTTCCTGAGTCACTATCAACGTCTTCTACTCCTTCCATTGCTCCTGAGAAAAAAGAACACATTAATTTGTAGCTGAAATTGAAGTTTTAAAAAATTTGAGTTTTTTTGGTACTTGTGTATTATTGCAACCTATTGGTGACATTATATGAAATGAAGCACATAATGGCCAATTCAGCGCATATGAGACATGCGAAATTAGGGTTGCGAACTCAGTGAGTTATCTTGAACATTGGTGATAGTTGCTATAATACACAAGTACCGTTTTTTAAAAATTATTTCCTGTGCTTTCCTTACCCAATGTGTTTTTTCCAGAAACAGAATTTTTGTTCATTACATTTAAGAATGCACAAACTGCTTAGTTACATGTCCAAGCAATTTCAGAAAAACTGGATGCCAGAAAAATATCTAGCAATTAACTTTAGGATGGCATAAATAATATCTATCTAATCTGAAGCTGGTTGTTACCCTCTGCATAAAAGCGATGCACATTAAATTTGTTGAGAGCTCAAACGTCCTCCTGTTGGTGTGGTAGTTAAGAGAGGGGGGTGCCAGGTCAGAAGTCCTCCTCCTCATCCTTGACAATGGTTCAAAATTACGAGGTCCATTGATAAAAGCCCTCGAGTAGCTGAATAGTGTGACCTTAATATTCTCTCACTCACCCTCTGTGTAAAACAAGCTATAATAAATCATTAAAAAAAAATGGTGATTAGTAGCTGGTGACTGGAGTGTAGAACAGGTAATCAGTTAGATTTGCCGATGTTTATCTAGATTTCATGATGAGATAACAAATTCATTCAGGCAAACTTTTTATTTGGCAACCCTTGGATTTAAATACAGTCTTAATCCAATAAGGTAATGTGTTCTTAGTACTTAACAGCTATTTGTTATTTAAAGTGTGCAGGTGTTTTTAAAAAGACAGAAGGTTTTCAAATTAGCCATTTCATTATTCATTTATGTTTAGAATTATCACTTTTTTCCTTTGAATTATCCTTAACAGTATGTCTGAGAAATATGATTTAGGTTTTTATGATTTGAAATGAAAGGGAAAAATGTTTGTGATACAGTGTTGTATCAGTAAAGGTTTGATTACAGCAAATGTAGGATTAGTAAGAATGCTACTTGTTTGGTTAAAAAGATGGATTCAAGTGATGGATATATTTGGGAATGCTGACAGGACTTAAATGTGCATTGTATTAGAAGAATTGCACAAAAGAGTATCAGGTTTGAGGAAAGCAGGATGGTGAGGAGTGATAATCAATTTGATTCTTAATTTGCGGAGCTCAAATGGGAAAAAATGTACAAATCCAGGAATCTGATTGACTTGTTTTTACTTTTATGTAGCTGCATCATGCATCTGGTCGCCGATCAGGTTTTTTGACGCCATCCTAAGAACAATAACCAAACCAAACAATCCTCGGGCAAACAAAAATTTGTTGAAATTCTTCAATGATAAAGAAGTACCGGAAAAAGAGTACCGTTCATAAAGAAGTACCGGAAAGTGTAAGTTATAAAAAAGGGGGAAATTATTCCCCTTTGGGACAGTCCTTTTTGGACTAAAAGTGGTCACCAAGGTACTTTTTTCGGAATTATTTATTATAGAATGAATTCGATATCTCACCATAACTTGAAGATAAAAATCGCCAAATCCAAAGAAAAATAGCCAAATCCGAAGTGCCCCCCCCCCCTATACTACACTTGAATCGAAGTGTCAAAAGCAGTTTCAGATTAGAGGATACTTTTAAATTAGTTACATCATTTGTAAATATATTCAATACGCATTCTATTGCTTCAAGTTTAATACGTCAAAAGAATGTGAAAATCTGAAAACCATATGGGACTCTCTCGAAGACTGACATTTCTTTTTTTGCATTTAAACATTTGAAAAAGAGTTCAAGAACTGACACGTGCAAAGGACATTTTAATATATGCACGGATATATATATATATCTTTTTAAAATTTTAATGAAGAAAAGCTATCATTAAATGAACAGTGAACCAATACAACGAGTGAATTGATTGAAAAAAACTCAATTTATAATAAATTATGAGGTTTTTTTTAACCCATGCATTCATTAAATTTTTTGAACTATGACTAATTTCTAATCTTAAGTACAGAATAAAACGAATAACAAATCTATGCAGAAATATAATCGAAATATATCACATTAAGTAAAAAAATAGAAATACTCCATTTACTTACCAGATTCTGATGATTCACAATTGTTTACGAGCGCTGATGTATTCATAATTCTAACATGTGCAAATAAAATACAATTTCACTTCATTTCCGATCGATATGGTGATTGCGTTTATTGAACGGGAATCAAAATGATTGCTAGAATCTCGCCACCAGACGGTAAAAGGAAAGTGATTTCAACATTTGTAAAAATAAAGAAAATGGATTCAAATTGATTAATGATTATTGGATTTATTGTGCAATGTTTATTCCATAAAATACATTTACATTAAAAAAAAAAACATAAAAAAAGGGGCGCATTGCAAATTCTGAATAATGGAAAGAATCACAGCGAAATTTTGTTGATGAAAAATGAAATTTAAAGCTCAGTTTTGACATATTAACGTTAGTTTGTTGAATATTTTGGATAAAAATGCATGCTTACCTTCCTAAATCAGCCTTTTAGATTTGTGTTAGTTTTAAAACTCTGTAGCATGAGACAAATCCAACAAAACTACAACACTGTTGATAAGGGAGGGGGGATTACGGTAAGGTATTTCAAATTTAATGAAGAATTTATGAGGGAAATTTTTAAATTTTACCACTATCAGAAGTTTCTAAATATTACAATTGCAATTTTTGTGAATAGATACAATACTGAAATATTTCAATTTCCTTTTCCCCATACTAAAAACGTATGAATACTTTTCCTTTTTATTTGGAGTTTTCACATGACTCGAGCTGACTGAAAAACAAAATAAAAGCTATGAAAAATCCCAGTTAAATATATGGGTACAAATTTCATTTAGATAGTCGCTCTCTCTTCAAAATTTTCATCCATAGCTTAGAAATATAAAATTGGTTTATAAATTTTATAATAGTTAATGAGAGAAAAGAATCCAAAAAAGTAAAATAAAAAGTAAGAATTTCAAGGAAAAAATAACTACAGGGAAACGGAAACAAGTGGCAAGTTACCAACATTGAAATGGATGAGAGAGAAAATAACATGAGCGATACAAACAAAAAACCTATTGACAAAAATGAAAACATTGTTAAAAAAGAAAGTAGTCAAAGTGACAAATATGATTTGATAAAGGTAGTGAACTTTTTCAGTTTTAAATGCATTATTAATTATAAATGTAATTCTTAACTTTCATCGCTTTAATTAAATGTCAAATTTTTCTTAATTCCTATTTGTAATTCTTCAACTTAAACGTTGAAGATGTATGGCATTTACAGTTTACTTACTGTTTTTTTTTCGGTACTTACGTGTTATCGCAACCGTTTGGCGAAATTATGGGAAACGAAAACCAGGTTTGCCAATTCAAAGCTCACGACTTATGCGAAATAGGGATTGCCAACTTGGCGAGTTATCTATTAAAGTAGAATGTTGTGTATTTAAGGTATTTTTAATAAAAAAAAGCAATAATTACAAATATATTTTTAACTCAGAAGAAAATGTTCTTTTTTTCAAAAGCACACAAGACTACTTTTTAATGATGCTAATTTTCGACGCTCTTACTAAGTTATTTTAATATATGCACGATAAAATTATATAATTCTTTGATATTTTTTAAAAAATAATCCTGTATGTTTTAAACTTTGTATATTCCTAGACTCTATTTGGGAAATTATTCAGTTTAAATTTATATTGCTAAAATAATGTCTTTAAATGTTTAAGGAGAATACAGTTATTCAGTAATAATTCTGAGGGTCACATGCATAGATTTAAATTATAAAGGAAATTTTTCAAAATTATTTTGAAAATAAGTCATTGAGAGGATTGGACAGAGAACATAACCCTATCGGACTCTAATCTCCAATCAGTGTTTTAAGAATGACTGTAAGAAATTCTACCTTTGCCCGGTATTAATAAGAAAATGATCTTGTTATTGAATGTAAGGCATTTTTAATTCGAATTTAGGCATTTTGGAATGGTATCAATATGTTTCATGCTTGCAGTCGTTGAATGGATTGATGAGGATACGGTGCTATTGTAATATAACATTTCTTTGACAATCACAAACACAAAGGGACGACATGAACGAACACAATTTAGTAATACACAGGAGAAAAGCGTTCGTTCTCTCCGGAGATCTCAGGATCTTTGTGATGGGAAACGGGAAGCTATTAAAATCTCATATGATTTCTGGTACAAGTTTTTCTGATTAGTTCAGGTGCTTTGGTGGTGCAAGATTGCACCATCCCTAATTTAAAAAATGCTGAACTTTGTTTGGGGAAGATAACGTTGTGGTTTTTATCCTGTTAGGAGGGTAAGCTAGAAATTGATTGCCACGCGAAATCATGGAGGGCTCAGGACCATTATGGATTAAAGAACCCTCCAGAAAAAATTAACGTGAATTATTACATATATATAAATATACAGGATGATTCATAAAGAAGTATACGGTTTCTATACACTATAAATCAAAAACAATGTAAGATATTGAATGCAACCTGTACCAGAGAGAATTGAATGGGACTATTTTAAGTTTTATTAGAGACAGTCAGAGATATTCTATGTGTGAACCTTTAGTCTAATGACAAACATCGAGCCGGTAATCCCTTTCCCCCCAAAACGTGTGTTAATGTATTAACTCTATCGATAGCAGCTGTGATACGCTGTTTCAGTTTCGTCTTCAGGATTTTAACTTTTGCACAAACAACCCGTAGTTTTAAATTTTTCATACTATTAGTCAGATTTTATAACTGGAGGTTCTTTTCCAAATCGCGATCAAAAATGCTATTGCCTAGTTGGTGTGGATTTCATTTTGCTAAATTCAAGAACACAAAAAGTCTCTTCCACTAATGCTACCACCATTTTGATTGATTAGTCACATGTCATGCCTATTGCTTAGTCACTTCTGTTTGGGACTAAACACAAACTTTAAAGGCTCATTCACACCAAGGCGGTCACTCAACGCACGCATAGTAGAAAAGAGATATTTTTTCGTTGTCTGATTCACACCAAAGCGTTTTGTACACGCAGTGGAATTCTGTACATTAGGCAGCGTGATGGTTGTTGAAACTCGCACTGAGTTCCCTCTGACTAGTAAAGTTTAAGTATAGATCGCAAGAAAAGGGAATATTTTTCAATTTTGTTAGCATTGAAAAGGGAGGACAAGAGACGATGGTGAGTTCGACCTATTTTTCAAAAAAAGATGAGTAAGAAGAGCATGTATTCTAATAGAAGAGATGCGTTTGTCAGACACAAAAAGCTATTTTAAAATTTTTTTTGAATATCACCGCAACTTTTCGATAATTTACTATCAACAGTGAGGTCAATTATTTCTATGAGATATATTATAGAGATAGTATTCAACCAAAGTATATATTGGCTTTAATTCCGAGGTTTATATTAATTTCTTCGAATGGGTTGAGTTGAGTTGAGTTGAGTTTGGTGTTTTATGGCGCAAGAGCCAGTTTTGGCAATACTGCGCCAAACATTCACAGGTCTGTGGTCTGGATGGGAAAAGAATTCTTCAAATGGGAATTAGTTAGTTCTGAAATTTTTGATGATCGTATTTGTTAAGTGAGCTTCAAAACTAAGAATATACTTACGAAAGTCCTTTTATAGTGTGTAAATAAAAATATTTCCTTTTCAAATAAACTTTTTATTTGCTGTACTGGGGAAAACATTGGATTTTTGTCATGTGACAGTAATTTACAAAAAGTAAAAAAACAAAAACAAACACCTAAGTGTAATTGTGACAAGACAAGTTATAGCCTCCAAATGGTGAACAAGAGGCCGTTTCATAGAGGGGATCAGACGTGCTGGCTTATTGTCCCCACTCCCCAATGGAGTAGGACTACAGTGAGGAGAGCCGGGTGCTTAAAGTGAGGTTGTTTAAAGGGGGTCGGATCGGGAGTTGAAGAGGACTCTCGATCTCTTGTCTTTCACGAAATAACTTAGCTCTGATGTTTTGTGCTCTTCAAAGACCCTTGGTTGAGTTTTCGGGGCAGCATAATGAACTTTGCCTAGTGTTGAAATACGGAGTGTCAAGGTCAGCAGCGCAACGGCTAGCATGCATGAACTGAAATTCAAATAAAACTTTTCTATCGCGAAAAACTGTGTACTGTGAAGTATTATATTATTTACTCTAGAATAAATATATATATATTATTTGGCAATTAGCTGTAGGATCCTTGATACTATCATGTTACGAAGTTAAGTAATATGATCCCGACGTTACAACAGCAATCTAAACCCCTAAATTGTTCCCAAGGGAAAATGTAGCCTGTTCCATAAAAAATATTTCAGAGCAAAAGTGGTCACTCGGAGAACTTAATCAAAACAAGTACCATAAGATTGTTAAAAAAAAAAGAAAGTTTGCTACTCCCCAAAAAGAGAGAAATATGTGACAAATACATTTTAGTTCCCATGAAGACTGTCATACAGGAGGATATTGCCTAGGGCATAGGAAACAAATAAACAGTTTTCATAGAACAAACGATTTCGTGAGCCTGGGATGGCTCAGTATTCCGCGCGACTGCTCCCGCGTTAAAATAGTCGCACTTCGACTGCCCAAGCTAGAGTTTCTGATTGGATAGATTTTTATCGCTCGCTGCTGACTGCCTTGGTGTGAATGTGGCTTCACTCGTGCGAAAAAAACTACCGAAAGTTCTCGCACAGGGTATCGCATACACAAGGGTGTTTACATTCTGTTTTTACCGTAAAATTTGAATACAAAAGTTTAAAAGGAAGAAAAGTAGGAAATACAAAACGTTTATTACATTTTTCATGCGTAAATTTAGTTTTTCTGTTCTTTTTGTAAGGGCATTCAGTACATTGTTTATACACTCCTTTAATCTCGTCGTGTGAGTGAATGCGATGTTTTCACTAGATCTAATTTTTTTTTAAAATCTGTATCTTTTTAAAGCTTAACATATATAGAAGTAAACTTCTCCATATTTTAAATTCAAAAATTCTGGAATTTCTTTTTTATTTTTTCTTATTGTTCCAGCAATAGCTTTTTTTTTCAAAAGTTCATCTGAAAGTGGATAAGATGTGTACCAGTTGTCTCCTTTAAAACTACGTCCTTCCAAATTGTTTTTGTGTCTCTACATATAAAACATTTATTTTCAACAGTGTCTCCCTCTTCTAAATTTGGATCGATTTCAGTGGAGAAAAGGTACTTGCTGTTATATTCTTCATCATTTGATTCTTCCTCATTATAACCGCGAAGAGAATTTCTTCATTCGAAAGTACTGTTGTACCATATCTATTAAATACTGTATCTATTAAATTGCTTAAATATCACATTTCTTCATCATAACTATGTACAATAATGCGCCATAGCACAAGGAAGATTTAAAATGTGCTCATGCCTTCCGAGCTGTAACGGCGATTCACGCGAGGGTGTGACATACCCAAAGAGGCGGTATCCAAAAATATATTCTTCGAATTCGCCTACAAGCCAAGGCCCCTAAAAGGATATTGACCTTAAAGTCAGCTACACGAGAAACTACCAATTTTCCAAAAAAAGGTTTAGAAAGAGTGTTAAAAAAAGTTAGACGGTGGGTGTGATATACCCTGCGCGAGAAGTGCCGGGTCAAAAGTACATCTACCTTACGGTTCACTAGGTGGTGCCTGTTTTTGACTATTGCTGTTTCACAGCATCTGGAAAGTGTATACTTCTTTATGAATCACCCTGTATACACTGATGAGAAGCGGATTTTCTGAGATAAATGACATTTGATTTGAATTAATTGTGTGTTTCATGTCATAACTTATTCAAATTTATTTTATTTAGTTGAAGGAAGTAAGTAACGATCGCATCCAAGATTCAGAAAAAACAGGATTACGTGGATAAACATGTAAAACTCTATGAACAGAGAAGAGATAAAATCTACGAGGAAGATGATCTGACCAAGGTAATGAGAATTTTTTCTATCTTTTAAGATCTGATCTTCACTATCATCATAGTATTGGAAAAAATGATTCTTAAATGAAACTCACTCTTTAGTGTTCGCAGTGATAAAAAGAGCAAAACATGTTTACACTGAATGCCTTTTAAACCATTTGACGTAAACAGTCTATCCGTTTTTTTTAATCAGCCTTTCAATTTATGCCTTTGTAAAAACCACATTCCTTAAGGGGAGACACAATATGTGTACAAGTTTTGTACAGGTGTCGATAGCTTACGAAAATTGTTTTAAATGCGAAATAACGGTCAAAGATTTTTACCAATGCAAAACTTCATTCATTCGAACAAACAACTACTCACAGAGAAATACAAAGTACACGAAAAAAAGGTTGTTCCATTTCTCCCGTGCAAAAGGGAAGGGCGGTGACAAGGAATCAGGGGCGGCTCTAGGGCTGGACAAATCAGACCCCTGCCCGAAGCGGCAAATTTTAAGGGCGGCATTTGGATCAAATTTGAATATATATATATATATATATTCAAATTCGATCCAGATATATATATATAAAAACAGGAATAAAACAATAAAATTTGATATTTGTACACATATTTCACTAGTGTCCTTCTCCCCATCCTGGAGTGGGGTCACATAAGACATTCCTTTCACCCATACGATGTTTGGTGTCAGTTATTCAAAAGAGGACAGGGGTAATAAGTTTTTAGTGGAGAGCCACAGAAAATGTTTTGTTTTAGTGTTGTGTGCAGTTAGTGTAAGTTAAAATAAACGCTTGTGTGTGATCCCCACCATCAGTTAATTCTTTTTCGAAGAAACTGGCCTGATGGAATGGGCAATTCCTTCTCTTACATTTTACTCGTTTGAAATAATAACAGATAATTATGTCAATAATTTGGAATTATTTTTACTTTTTAAGACTTTAAATTATATATATATGTATATTATATATTATATATATATATATATATATATATATATATAGTTATGCTGCCTTTTTGTTCATTATTAAGGTTTTGTAGATGTGCATCTATGTGAAAATTTTTTCTTTTTAAATTATAATTTTTTGGAGAGAGGCGGCAAAATTGCTAGAGCCGGCCCTGAAGGGATGATGCAGTGAGTCCATAACAATATGTGTAATAAAGTTACGCGATTAAAAATTTTATATTTAAAGTAAAATTTACGTTTAAGCTAATGATAAATTGAAATACATTTCTTAAGAAATAAATAAGCTCTTAAAATTTTTCTATGTATGCTTCAACAAAAAAAAAAAAAAAAAACCCCAGTATTTTAGATAAAGTCAAAATGAAGTCTGTCCTCACTTCCATGTTAAGAATTAAGAACCTCAAAATGGAAAGATCTTCAGAAGAAGAAAAAAGAAACGATAAATAAATAAATTAACCAACATTAAAAAAGGCTGTTGTGTTGTCAAGAACAGCTTCTGAATGACAGTAAAGTTCTACTTCCCCCTGTGTGAATTTTTTTTTAATATAATAGTATTATCAAATATACTAGAATAAAGCAGCGTATATGGTCACAAAACTTCAAGCCAAACAAAAGTCCAACGCAGAATTACGCAGATCATCAAGTGCACCTGTCGCACCCCCTCCCCAGCGCTATGTCGAGTGGAGTTGGTCCACACTGACGTCACATCCCGTCTATAGTTCTAGGCGAGGCACTGCACGGAAGATGACTTAGACTAGATATACTCAACCTTTTTTCCCGCCGGGGCACATACGTGGCTGCGGTAGCCGAGTGGTATAGGTATCGGATCGTGGCTTGCCTTGTCACGAGTTCAAGCCCAGTACCACTAAAGACCCACCGTGTAGTGCAGCAATGCACGTTAAATCTTTCGAGAGCTGAAACGTCCTCCCGTTGGTGTGGTGTGGTAGTTAGGAGAGGGGGGTGCCAGCTCAGGTGCTCGCCCACGCCACTTCTGGATCATG
This sequence comes from Trichonephila inaurata madagascariensis, assembly GCA_019973955.1. Taxonomy (NCBI): domain Eukaryota; kingdom Metazoa; phylum Arthropoda; class Arachnida; order Araneae; family Nephilidae; genus Trichonephila; species Trichonephila inaurata. The sequence goes on from BMAV01015127.1 coordinate 24,280, forward strand.
GTCTGGGTACCCTCGATGCGGTCCGCTCGCCAAAAGCTCCCAGCAGTTTACCCAGAAAAGTGACGTTAATTATTCAATCAATCAATCAAATATCCGGACAAGTTTCATCTGCATGTACTGTAAATGAATATATTTTCGAACAGTGCAATGCTTAACAGTTGTTTCGCGTCAGGCCATTAGTGACGGGAAAACCCAGGATCAGGGATATTTGGGGAATTTCACTTGCGGGATTTGGTAAAGATCTGCGCGGAATATTAAGCCAGTTTGTTTCCAAGTGAGGGGATGTATTCGTGCTTTTTTGTTGAGTTGTGAACTGCTAAGGCTTCGAATTCAAAACGGAAGAGCAACGTTTTGAACATAGAGACAAAACTTGAAGTATTGAACCATCTCGCTAACGGAAAAAGTGGAGCGTCAGTAGCACAGTTTTATAATGTTAGAAAGTGTACAATTTCTGGCATGCCGAGAAACCATTTAAATTTTGCGTCAAAACTTGACTCAGAAGTTGAATTAGAAGACGAAATAACGACAACCACAGGGAGGAGATTACCGTCTTTGTCCAAAAGAGCCCAGGATTTCAAAAAAGCGATGAAGATGTAGAAACCTGGATGGCATGTGATGCAGAAGTTTGTGGATTTCAAATGCTAAATGATGACGGATTGTGATTTCCGTGCAAAAAGAACTGACCCTTCTGTCGCCGACGATGAAATCGATAGAAGATGAGGACAACAACAACAACGAAAGTAGTAAGGGTCCATCAAATGCTGACTCGTTTTCTGCGTTAGAGGTTGCTACGGAGTGGTACATGAAAAACAATCAGAGTCTTACTCAACTACTGCTGCTCAAGAGAATCAGAGACTTTGCAGCAAAAAAACGAAGGTGTACAATGGTATAGCGAAAAATAAGTGATTTAAAAATAAGTGACAATAAAGGTAAAATTGCGACATTCAGCACCTATTTTGCTTTTTCTTCAAGCACGTTTCCCGCATGTGATGATTTTCAATATTCGTATAATGTCCGGTTTCATATACTACATGGATCGCATTCGGTTTTCGGTTATCTGAACAATCGCGTATCTGAACGGTGTCCGGTCCCAATGGATTCGGAAAAACGACGTTCTACTGTACAGGATATTTATTGAAAAATATGTTTCGGAAATCACTATTAAGTTTGATGATACATCATAAGTTGTCTGATTTTTTATACATTTGATTAACTGGTGTACCCTTTCTTCGCATGGTTGAATTTTTGAAATAAAACTCATCATTTTCCAGTGAATTTGCATATAAATGTTTTCATGAATGCTCGTCCAACGGTATCCAAAACAGCTTATCCAAAAATTTAAAATATGTTTCTAAATTATGGTCCCTCCTTTAATAATCTTCTGAATTGTCTTCAGTGAATTTTTGAAATGAAGTGCTTTTTTGTAATGATTCACTTGAAAAGGGATCATAATTCTGCTGCAGAGAATAAACGAACATACAGAAAGATTTCCAAAATTGATCATAAAATCATGTAAACAAATTTTCTCTTAAATCATGCGAAGCAGTTTTCTTTTATGTATTTAAATTTCTGTGTTGTTCTGTGGTTGTGTATTTAAATTTTCTTAAGAATTCCCCTATTTCTACTAGACTTTATCTTGTTCTTTTTCTAAAAAGAGTTAAAAGGTTCTCTATGCATATTGAGTAAATTACGTGTTGTGTGGATCAATGTATTTTTAGAGGAGAGTGCAGTTTAAATTTTTTTTTAAAAAAATTGATAATTTACGTGTTACAGTGCAAGTTTTTTAAAAAAAATAGCTGAAAATTGGCTAATTTGATTTTACTTTCTCCAAACAAAATTAATCTTTATTTATAAGCACTATAGGTTATCTCAGACAGTGTAAGAATCGTAATTTTACCAAGGTTCCGATTTAGAACTTGGGAGAAAATTATACATAACTGCTTCAACATTGATTTTTGGAAAATCTATTATAAATTTTGAAAATCTCGTTTCGAAGTACCCATCATATGTTACTTCGATATACTTAATATTGTACATAGGGATTTTTCTGCCTTTGCGATATGTCACTTTTTTTCCAAAACTCCTCGTTTTATTAATACAAACTAAGCAAACTATTTTGTCCTGTAAGCATTCGACATGCACTACTGAAAATCACAATAATATATAAGAGTGTAGTTCATATATATATATAAAATAATCGTCAATAATCAATAAATATGAAGAATCTTCCAATTGAAAAAGAAATTTTAACGTTAATTTAGGCTTAAAAAATTATCTATAAAACATATAATAAAATAAGCATAGTTTTGAGAAAACTGTATATATTTATAGCTTTGTTCTGGGTAAAACTCACCCAGTCCTACACGTTCGTTCGTTCCGTCACCAAATGATTTTTTTAAAATTGTTTTTTTTTTCCTTTTGTCTGATATTATGACAACAAAGGTTCTTAACGATGGTTTATTAAAAAAAAAAAAGGAATACAAAATTTAAATTTTTTTAAACAAAATCTAAAACGAATTTAAAAAAATTCTTTTCGAAGGGCAAAGAAAAAAATCAACCTTAGTTTCCGTGTATCCAGGGCCGTTTTTCACATCCTCGGCTCCACAGACACTTCAAATTGTCACGCCTTCCCCCGGTATTTCCACCTTATCTTGTCAGTGTTGATTCGAGAGGGATTTTTCCTTCACTCTCTTACTCTTTTTCCTTTCTTTGTTTTTGCTGATTGGAGTCTTCACCTGTTGACCCACCCTGTCCTGGGACTAGCAACTGTAAGGAAAGTATAGTGATATGGTTTGACCACTCTCGTTCATTTCGGCCTTAAGAACATCACGGACCAAACCGCCTCCCCCCCACCCTTTTGTAAATTAGCACAGTAAATTCATGAAATCGTTTCCACCACAGTGTAGAGCAGTAAAGTGTCTTATATCGACTCAGGGTCTACGACGGCTCGCAAATGACCCACGTCAGCAGGAAAAAAAATTGGGGGGTTCATGAGTTGTAAATGGAGGGTTTACGGTTGTGGCTCTCCATTTAACCAGTTCGTAACTTTAATTTTAACTTTCAATGAACGGAATAAATATTTTACATACATAGGGGCTGTTACTTATTTAATTACGTAATATTTTATTATAATATATGAACATACCTACCTATCTCGAATTAAGGAACATTGTGAGAAAATTTGTAATTGTTTTTCCTAGTGAAAAAGAATTTCACATCGCTGTTGCCAATCTTCATAACAACAAAAAAATAAAATAAAATAAAAAAATAAATAAAAATAAAAAAAGGTTGAACCTTACTAACTGAGGAGATGTAGGATTAAACCTAACAGAATTGATACCTAATGTTGAAAATTTGTTAAAAAGCACCGGATTCATCCCTAATTTTCCGTCCGGTATAGTGGTTAGTGAGCTGATTGCGGTGCCGTAGGGCCTGGGTTCGAATCTCGGAAAAGGCATGGATGTTTGTAAGTGTATTGTGTCTTTGCGGCATGGTTTACTCTAAATAGCCGGCGAGCCGTAAGTCTTCTCGAGAGGTTGGTGGAAGAGGAAGATGGCAGCAGCCTTGACCACCCAGAGTGCTCATCAAAATTCGGGTGATCATAAAATCGTACTGTCACCTGTATGGTGCTCAAAGCTTAGGATAACGACAGGCGTAAAAATCTAGCCCCTTGTCGTGATGAATTTCGAGGGTCTTGATCTGATATTACTGTCGATTAGGTGGAATAAGTAACAACAGCAGATTCATCCTTACCATTTGCTTGTAGCTTAGTAATTTTATGTAACAGGTACTCAATTTTAATTTAATTAATACATTTTTAAAATTAAGATGTGTTTGTTTTCTTAAGTTTTTCACACTTCACTTCACTACAGACAAAAATTTAAATCTTTTAAAGTACGTAGCTCTAAATTAGCTATCAACAACACGTTTAAGTTGATGAGTTTGCAAAAATTCAATATAAGTAAACAGGAGTCTACCCCAAAAACCGGCACAAGTGCAGTAAGGGGTCTATAGACAAAAAAGCCTGGAGAAACTCTGGTATAGAGCCATACATCAGTGGCGTAACGGAGAACATTAAAGGTCCCCTACAAAGTCAGGTTTTGAGTCCCATGCCAGATCTTACAAAGGGTTGCAAAACCGTAGCCTTTAGTCATTGGGTTAGCTCACAAGAATCCTCACCCCCCTCCCCACCCGAAACGGAAGATGCGGGGTGTACTTTACGCTACTGGAACACATTATTGTATGCAACCTTTAACCCTTGTTAATTATCATCTTTTTCATCCCTATCGCTACTGGTCTTTTACTTTTTTAGACCTCCTTATTTTGTTGAGTCACTGTTGTACCTGGTACAACAAAAGTGTGGGTTTCTTTAAATTCCTTGATCTATTACAAAAATTATTAATAACATTAATTTCCATCGTAATATACATGTTTATGAGTGCATAGCAACATCAAACTGTTAAGCTTTTCATTTTCCATAGTAGATCTCATTTCAATCTTTACTCTCTAAAGGGCAGAAGAGCTTCGCTCATAACTCTCTAGACGGTGGTACATTCGCTGTAATTTAAAATTTTCTTGTTTTTCGCCCTCCAAAGTTTTCCTCTCCCAGTTCCTTGTGCTCCAGGGCATCAACGCGTAGTGTTTCCAGTAGACCACATTTCATCAAGGCCGATCTGATGTCTGCTAGCCAATCAGATTTCATCTCGGGCGAGATAAGGTTCCTGGGATTAAGCACGCTCAACTCTCGACGCTGACAGCTTTGGTGTGAATTCAGCTTAAGTGGAAAGCGGCCCTGGCGGTCTCCACGTTTTTGTATTACATTGTACTTACAAACACGCGATTCTTAGTATATATTATTTTTGTAATCCTATTGATTTTTATCTGATTTAAAACTTTTTTTACAGCCGGGCAATAGAGACTATCTGAGCTACTATAAATACCAGGGAGAACCGTCGCACATCAAAACCAGCGGGAATAATAGATGCTGTGAACACCGGACCTGGACCAGCTGTAGTTAATTTACCTACAACTATAGGTAAAGCAGACTTCCGTCGAAAATGTGTAAATTCCGATGAGCACTACTCCTAATAATACATACAGATAGAACATTCTACCGAGATAAATTAGACGCATTGGGTGCGTAAATAATTCATATAATGTTAGGAAGAAGAGAGCCTGACTACGCCTGGAACCGTGATTTTGAAAGTGGTAAATGGATAATATTTATGATAGGGGAGTGTCACTTAGATTTTCAGACTACATGTATAAAACGGTGTTTTAAGGACATTATGGTTAAAAAAATTATTTAAATACAATAATATTTTGGCAAAAATGAACTTAGGAATAACCTTTTTTTCCACGTTCTAAATTGTATCAATATTTTGCTCAGAGCTCAGCTCAGACCTCTGTACAGAGGCTCAACTAGAATTTTGAAACGCATAACTTGGAAGTCGGTTTACTCCATGTTTTGGCTTGGGAAACAGTAAAGGGAGAAATTTTATTAGTAATACGCCGATAATTATTTCCAAATGGTTGTAACCTTGAAAATAATTTGAATTTTTTAAAATCATAGGGTGAGCTCTCTGTACAGAGTAAGGTCTGAGCTATATACATGCAAGATATACAATAGAAGCATTTTTTACAAAAAGTGCGAGCAACATTTGGAAGCGTTTGGTTCCTAAGTTAATTTCATGTAAACAAAATTTAACAATTTTCTTTTGGTCATAATGTCCTTCAAGTTCAATTTACATACATAGTATTCCCACCCAAGTGACGCCAACATCATGCAGTGCCTCCTCCTCATACATTTATGCACTTTTGCAAAATCATACCCTGGAACGTGTCGCGATCTTAAGAGGAACCTCGTACAAGCATATACAGGGTATTGGACGAATTCGACCCTTGTCAAAATTCAGAGAAATGATAAACAAGCAGCATGGGGATGCTAAATAACCATATAATAAGGGCGTAAATTGAAAATCTCATGATATAGTGAAGTGGTTGGAGGACGATGATTGTATTTTATAGGGGATGTGGCCAAAATGAATGCGGGGATTTGAGCGCCGAGAGAAAGGGTTAAAGAAAAGCTGCTCTGTTAGGTACCTCCCAATTTCTTTCCCTCTCTCTTGCAGAAGAGGTTGATAAAACTTTAAAGAGGTCGATAAAACTTCCTTCCACTGGTGTGGTGTGGAAGTTTGGAGAAGGGGTGCCAGCTCAGGTGTTGTCCTCGTCACTTGACCTTGGTTTTAAATTATGGGGTCGAAACTATGAGCAACCCTCTAGTAGCTGACAAGTGCGACGTTAATATTTGCCCACTCACTTCTCTTGAAGTTGATGCAGGGATTGAAAAGGCGCTCCTGCCGAGCGTTCAGGTCGTGCGTTTGGCGCGCATAGTGCAACGCGAAATACTTCGATTGCGTAGTGCAACTACCTCCATGCCATATCCCTGGAGACTAACCTGTGGGACCTTGTTAACTCCCCGTCATCCCGGATCCTTCAACCTTGATTTCTTCTAGGGTCACTTGGAACTGCTTGTGTATGAGGCTATACTGATCCTACAGTGGAGAATCTCACGGTATGGATCGTCGAAGCTTAAGTTGTCATCGACAGCACACCGGATTTGTTTGAATGCGTGCAACAATCCTTCGTCCGTCATTGTCGGCTGTGCTATGACCTACAACTTCGAGCAATTCCTGTGACAGTCCCTTGTCGTTGAATTTTAGACGTTGAGCTGTCATGCATTAAAGTTTCCTGTATGAAATCGTGTTTACCTGTAATAAATATTCCCTTATCTAGCTTGCCCCTTTTCATTCCAGCACTTGACATCAACAACCTTCATAACTGTTCCCGCAACAGACTAAATGGCCGGGCGCACCAACTTGGTACTATGGTGATTACTTGAGGCCTGTTCGCGGTGCCTACTGTCATCCCTTTCGGAATTTGGTTGGTCGAATTCAGTAAATAACCCCTGTATATGTAAATAGTTATTGTTGTATATCATACTCTTTTTTTAAAAAAAACGTAAAGTCCTCCAAAAAATAATTAAAATAATTCAAAATTTCGTATGGAAACTCTCAAAAAGAAAACAAAAAAACATTTTTTTTGAGAAATTATGCCCGGTGACACTTAAAAGAACTGATACTGTCTCGAAAAGTGGTTCCCTATTTTTACTTAAACTCTACTTAAACTCTAATAAATCATATGTAGATCTGCTAAAATTTCATTATTTTTCATTGAGGGTACATTGTTGGCCTCCCAGCAGTGGGGAAGGAAAGTTAGTACTTAATTATTTCAAGAGACGAATAAAAAGTTTGAGAAAGGTCTCTAAATCTTAACTTTTTATTTGCCTATTAAGTCCTTTATTTGCCTTTTTATTTTATGCACTTGCCTTTATACTTGCAGTGTAATCTTTTTATGCATTTATAAAATTTGTATAGTTTTTCTGTCTTAATTTAATTTTTAACTTTATTATTGTTGTTTATTTTTATTTTAGGAGAGCAAGATCATGATCCCCGCAGATTAAAAGCACCAGCTTATAAAATTGGGGAAAGGTAAATGTTTGTATAAAAAATTAAGTATGCAATATACTCTTCAAAATAAAAATAGATATTACATCAATAATTAGTCTTTACACACTGAGGATAAATAAAATATTTAATCGGTGAGTATGCCAGAGAATAAAAATACACACCCAAAAAAAAAAAATGTATAATTCCAAATAATGAATGTTATGAACAAGGTTGATAAATAATTTTTATGAATTTGATATCAGTCATTGTAAGAAAAATATGATGTAATTAAAAAATATATATGGAAAATATTAATTTTTTTAATCCTGTAGAAAGTTTGCTCCTCTTCGTATAAATTTGATGCCATGATAGGTCATTAAGTTCATAATATATATAAGAAGTATGGTTTTGGTTTGGAGGGGGATGGAGTTAGAGAATATACAAACCTTCTCATTCATTAAAAACTTGTTTTATTCAATATTTTCAAATATTTGTCAAAGTTCAATTCTTTTTAATCATTTTCAAATGCTATGTAATGTACCAGCTGCCTTCATCTCAGCTCGCTATTTTGTTCCTTTTTATATTCTAGTAAAATCAAAATAAGGCAACTCGAATATCATTGAAACATGACTTTGATTCCCGTTTTTGGTGCTTAGTTGCATCCGACTACGTTCAGAAACCGTGATTTAAAAGCGCATAAATGGATAATTTTCATGATATTTAGTGTCACCTTAGATTAAACATGTATATAAAATTGTTTTACAGACATTTTGACAAAGAACATAAATTACAAATACTCTGGCAAAAAATATCCTAGTTCAAATACTTTTCAGCAAAATGTTCTCCCTTTTGTGAAAAATGCTTCTATTATAGTTAATATTTTGCCTGGGTGTTTTTTAAGTAGACCACTGTACAGGAGGCTCAACTACATTTCCTTGTACCACATTATTTTCAGTAGCTACAACCCATTGGAAATAATTACTGGCGTTTTTCTTGGTACCTCTGTTATGTCGTAAAACATGGATAAACCTGTTCTGCCAGTATATATTTCAAGTGCCTCCTAGTTGAAACCTCTGTACAGAGGTCTGAGCTTATATACAGGCAAAATATTATGATAGAAAGATTTCTTTCACAAAAAGTGGAGAAATATATTTCCTTTTAAAATGCCGGGGTCATTCAAGTGTCTATTTTTGTCAAAATAGTGTACTCAAATACACTTTTTTTATTGTAATACTTATTCTTAAAACAATTTATATATTATTTTCCAATCTACCAAAATA
>BMAV01015129.1:25759-50786 GCA_019973955.1 Trichonephila inaurata madagascariensis
CCCCCTAACAATTAATTTAATCACTCACCATGTGGTGAATGACCATAGTAAATTCTTTTTCCTTTTTATTTATATTTTTATATTCTCATTCTTTTAATTTCTTAAATGTTGATTCCATTTTGGAATCCCACACAGGCTAGCTATCTAGACCCCTCCCCATTGCTATGTTCCGTTTCAATGCAGCCAATAGAGTGCCTACTCCCTGAGTGCTCTCAACCAATGACAGCAAGGACTCTCATTCAACATCAGGACTTTTCCCGCCAACTTCAGATATATCCAAAACTGTTCCTGTAACCACGCCTCCTTGCCACATCCTACCCACAAATCAGGAGACTCTCTCTCATCAAGGACCAACATAAGGCCACATTCAACAAACTAGACATGGGATGGAGAAATGCTTCGCGTTCCATTTTCCAGTGACGTGCAGCGTCGACTGAATGGGACATACCCAAAGCTTCGTCTACGTTATGCATAATCATATCGTCCTCATCCAATGTGTCTTGTATAGGTGTACTCTTTCTAGGTTTGTGAGGCACCATCTTTTTTTTTTATTTTTGGTTTACTTGGTATTGTGTTAGATATGATTTTAGGAGGACGTTTTTTTAAGGATGTTTTGTAGGTTGTTTTAAATTTTGGGATGCAGAGCGATGCAATTTTAGAAGGTATACTATTGGATGTGATAGGTTCAAGAACAGAGGGACTTGTTTCAATTGACAAGGCATTAAATTTTGATGGAAAATGCTTTCTTGATTTGATCATGATTGCTTGATCTGGGAACAGGGGTATTAAATTTACAGGAATAGGTGGCCGAGACTGACTGTGTAGCTGCTATTGAAGATGTGGACGTCAAGAGATTTGCTTGAGTTGATGATGTGCAAACTGCAGGGATAGAGGAATGAATTTTTGGTACAGGTTGAAGTAACTTTAAAGGCGAGCATATATATATCATCTGTTTGTGTGGTAGTAGAATCATGTGTCAAACTGAGAGTCCGATATTATGATGTTAAGTAAAGCAGTGCAAGGACAAGGTTCGCATTAAAAAAGTTTTATATTAAAGGAATACTTATATTTGTTTCTCATTTTAAGAAATATGTTTAAAAGATAAATTATACATATGTATTCTTTTTTACTATACGGCCGATCTGTAGGTAATAGCTATAGGGCCATTCAAAAGCGCAAGTAAAACGACTGTTCTGTCTGCACTGTTTCTTTTATTATAATTTCAATAACGCAGTTAAAAATATTCATTTTTACATAACATTTTAGCAAATGCTGTAACATGAAAGTGTTTTCACGAACACAATATGCATAACAGTATAAAATTGATATTGGCGGTATTTCAAACCTATATACAAAGTTTTTATTCTCTTGTCAGGTATTTAGATATTTAAAGAAACACCCTGCTTCGAATGCGTCAACCCCTCCCCTACGTTTTGAAAGCAGATAGAAAAGATGATCGGTTTGAGGGTCTCGGAATGTAGAGAACGATTCCTTTCAAGGGTTTCTTTCAATCCCTCTCGGAGGCGAGAGAAAGAAAAGCCCGTTCGAAGTACAATCCAATTAGTGCATTTTCAGGGTTTCATCCCGAGATCTTAGGTCAAATGAGAAAAAGGGGAGTAAGTGTTCTGTCAGAATTCGATGATCTCATTGAGCAAGAAGCAAAAAATTTCCCGAGTGGAGACGCATCAACATTCCAAACAACTGCGATTTTTTTTAAGAGCTGAAATTAAAAGTTTGATCGCAAATATAGATAATTTAAAATGAAATGGCCCCGAGGGGGCGTCTTGCTTTATTACGCCTTTAATGAAAGGTTTAAATATGCTGTGTAACATTATTTATTAGAACAAATGGTCCCTAACGAAACATGTGCATGTGAGAGTTACTTTACTTTTATTCATTTAATTTGAATTGCAATAACAGGCCCTTTGCAAGAAAAAGTATATTAAGGCCGTTTTCGCCATATACACAAGAGCGTGAACTTAACGCGGATCACATTTTCGGACAGAAAAAATGCCTCAATTTTTATAAAAATTTGTGACATTGTAACTCATTCATTTGTTTATAGTATAGTGTTTTTAAAATTTAAAAATATTTCATAAATAATTAGTTTTTCCTTTTAACATGTAAAGGGATAGCTCCTTTAGCATTACGGTATAGGAAAAAAAATGCGAAACACATTCCATAAAAGAAAAAAATGTGTCAACTCGCATAAAAATGAGTAGTATAATAAAACAAGTGTTTCTATACAGGATAGTGAAGCCAGAATATAATATTAATGTTTGTGAGTACTTTTATATGTGAAAAAAATATTCCGAATTTGGGTCCTATTCTTTTAACATTAGCCGAAAACAGCCTTAATGCAGAACGTCTCCATAATTTACCACTATCTCGGATTTTTCGGATCGAGTAAGCGCTGACAGTTTACTAACAAACTGCTGGATGGCATAAGCAAGCCTTAACCCCCCCCTCCCCCCAGGGGGGGGGGGCAGAATTCTAAATTCTGCAACGATTCTATTCATTCAGGTCTTGTCACGAATATTAAAAAAGAAAAAAACAAAAGCCTAGACATACGCATATTACATGTCGAGATCACTCACAATTTCATTAATTTTGGGGAAAAATTCAGTAGAATGCAAATATCCTCTCGACACTGCTTCACACCAAACCATTCTTCATAATTTTTTCCAGCAAAATTCAGAAAATCTTGCGCATTCCACTCCAGGGGGTATCCTCTATGTCAGAAAATGCAAATTAATGTTAATAATTGCGAAAAAAATATAGGATTCAAGCTTAACAGCCAGAGTAAGTAACAAAAACGAGTAAGAGACACAAACCCCGTACGAAGTTAGGGGAGTTTAAGAAACCTGAGTAAAAATACCACTGCATTTTTGTTTGTTCTTTTATTAACGTCGCATTTTGAGCAACTCTAGGATTATTTAGCGACAGACCTGTTAATGTGAGTCTCGGTCAAATGACCACAGTGGAGCAGGTACCCCACTCTCCAAATGTCCACACCATGCCACCTTTCTACAAAGAGGGTCTTAAGTGATACCTGAACTTGAACCCTTGATTGGGCTGCACCAAAGTTAATCACGAGTTCACGACCATGACCCTCCCAGTTGTTTGTATCAAAGCTATTCTACTGGATGACTGAAAAGAACTAGAAGAGAGGAGATTTATATAAATGTTTTTTTATTAGTTACAGAACTTGTCTTGGCTCTTAAAAAGAACGGCATCGAAATGTAAAGTGCACTTACAGTGAGCAAAATTCAAGATGAAAATGAATGTTGTATAGCTAATTAAAATAAAGAAAAAAAGAATAATTCAATCTTATATATAATATAGACAAATCATTATTTAAATAAATGAAATACGAAATAACTTAACAACAATTACTGTTTACAAAAAATTAAAAATATAATTATTCAGAGAAATAAAACGTTTGTAATTAATTTCGCACTGAGAAGAAATAAAAATAAACAAAGATTTTAATTTTTAATAGTTCTGAACGGTAGACTAATTAAGTCTGAGATCACTTGTTATTATAATTACAATGCGATGGAACAAAGATTTGGCAAAGAGAAAAAGGAAAGAAGAAAAAATTATAACTCCCTTCCTCCAAAAAAAGCTTATTTGGCGACAGTGCACACATATAAAGAACAGCCGTAGCACACTGAAAAGCTACATTTCTTCGTTTCTACGTGAGAATTCCAACATCATTTTGGTGACGACAGAAGGAAAAAACATCGGAAATGGCTTGCAATTAAAGTCGCGCAGCACTGTTTCTACTCAAAAAAATACAATCGTTTTAATAGAAAAGTTGACCCTCATACAGAGTAGTGAAATTCACGCACCAGGGTGGATGCTTTGTCTCGTACTAGTAATCAGGATTCTCTACAACAGGGTTGGCGAACCAGTGGCACGCGAAACAATATTTTGGGCATGCCCACGTTTAAAAAGTTTGCATTTTAGTTCAAAATAACAAAGTTTACTTTGAAGTGTAACAAAGATCGCGGGGTGCACACTCGCTTGTTATTGTCTTACCTTAGTTAAGTCGTGGACTACAATTGCTAATAATGCAAAATTTGTCTACGCATAGCATAGTCAATTTCGTTCGCACAACTGCACTTTAAAGTTTATTTGTGTTATATTTACGATTTTTAACCGTTATTTTAGAAGGAAAAAAAATGTAACAGAGAATTTCAAACTTGGTGGACCGAGAAATACGACAGAACGGTGTATGTTCTGAAACAATGGTAAATAGGATATTGTCTGTAAAATGGCATTTTCAAACAAATCCTTTTGTCCAAAAAAGTGAACCAGAGCAAAAAGAATTCATTGCTTAGAAACCGTTTGGCATGCATTCTGCTAAATGTTATTAACATCTAACCAGGGCCGTAGCTACCGCCGTATCAATGATACGGGGGCCCCAACAAGTGTAAGCAAAAAATCGTAAAGTATTAACCGGACCCGAAAAAGAGCCCCCAATGAATTTTGATACTGGATCCACGAAAGACCAGCTACGCCAGAGCATCTATTAATCCTAATATAAGTTATTTATCACCTAATGTGCAATAACAGAAGTCACACTAATGTTACTTAAATTTGAATTACACGTATAACTAAAAGATTTACTATATTTACATACAGTGCAAAATGTATTTTTTCGTAGTTAATAAAGAGTTTTTAAGTTGTTGATATTTAGTTTTTTTATCATTTTCCCAATAATCACAAGTCAAAATTATCAGATGCCATGTCTATACCTCATTAAACATTTCTTTACAAAAAGTGGCACGTTGATCCATAAAGCTTCGCCACCCCTGCTCTACAAATTCTAAATACGCAACAAAGACGTCTTAAAAAAATTCTCAAAATTAAGCAAATTCTGAACGCAGACTTTCAAGTCCGCGTATACATATGATGCAGAAATCCAACAGCTAAAAATATTGTCAGAATAGTTGCGAGATGTTTCAAAGTTGGATAAAATAGGTTCTGAACAGAGCAATTTGTTTCTGGTTATTTAAAAATCTAACTTTAAAATATGAGCTGTACTGAAAAAAAGTGGTTGGATATAAATCGCACAGTCTAACATAGCCAACCAAGGAATTTTATTTGACCGCTGAATATACACACAAGCAGCAGCACGGGCAGGTCGTCATCAGCAAAGAGCTGCTCTATCGCCGTGCATGCAAGAATTGCCTTACTCTTTATAAATAAACCCGAGTAAAAACTTTTTATAAACATTTTTAAAAATTTGGTGATGGTAATGATGATGATGAGTTTGGTGTTTTATGGCGCAAGAGCCAGTTTTGGCTATATTGCGCCAAACATTCATCGGTCTGTGGTCTGGACGGGAAAAGGAGAAATTGGATGACAAGATGGAGGGTCGAAAATAGAGAAGGATCACTGGAGTACCCCGGGGTCGTGACACCCGTGTTTGCCAAAGATATTAAACCCCTTGGGAAAAGGAAAAGATCACTAGGGTACCTCGGGACTGTGACACCCGTACCCACCTAAAGAAGGTGGGCCCCCCCCCCCCCCGAGGGTTTTTTAAAAAGTTGGAGGCAAACATAAAATTTCGTGTTTATCAAAGCCCTCAACTTCTGCTACTTGGAGTGTTAAGATGTCCTGTAGTTGATTGAGAACTTAACGACAATTTACTGGATTTAATGTGCATCAATGACGTCTTGAAACCCTGGGCGCCTATACAAAAGTAGGCCGCCTCTGACTCTTTTAAGTATACAGAACATAGCATACGTTCCCAGATATACGTACAAGCGGTAACAGATAAACGTGCGAGACTCGCTAATCTAGGCACGAGCCGACTGGACTAACTCACGACTAAATAATTAATGGGGGTAGGCTTACGCCTAGACACGGACATTCAGTCTTGCCAGTAGGCATAGAGTTCGAAAATCCCTGGTTTTCGGAGAATAAGTCAGGGAATAACATTAAAAGATTAAAGTTATTCGGATTATGATCTTATTAAAACCAAGTCGAGAAGGAGACGAGGCCCTGGGCCCAATTAGCCCATGCCTTAAAACGTTTCTGCCGTTCATTATCATTTTTTAAGACACACAACTCTACTTACACACGACATAGGAAAAAAACTACAGACATTTTCTTCACCCTGTCTCTACATTCCAGTCCTTTTTTTTTTTGCTGCTTAACGAAAAAAACCAGTTGTATTATCCAAGCAATGCCCTCTTTTCTAATCTAAAACAAGTCATCTACTTACAAGTCAAACTTTTACAGAAGCTGTATATTCCTATACACCTTCAGTTTGTTTACGAAAATAGTTTTAATAGAAAAGTCTGTTAGGATTCATTGATTCTGCAAAACGAAAACAAAAATTACATTTCACGAGCATTTTATCAAGTGCAAGCAATACTGGGCTGACTGTGTGTATGCACACACAAACAGATAAATTCTAAGAAACATTTTCTGCATCAATCGACCCGTTTCAAAATAACGAGGTCGTGTTGCTGCAAAGTGAGTGAATATGAATGTCGCACTGTTCAGCTACACGAGGGCTTTTGGCGACGGACCACGTAATTTTGAACCATGGTCAAGTGACGTGACACCCCCTCTCCTAACTACCACACCACACCAATGGGAGGACGTTTCAGCTCTTGACAGATTTAACGGCCTGCCTATACGGCGGGTCTTTAGTGGTACTAGGCTCGAACTCATGACATGCCTGCCATGATCCGATACCTTGATCACTGGGCTACCGCAGCCCTGCTGCAAAGAGAGAAAGAAGTCAATCAACGTTTCATTCTTCAGCTCAGGTGCACCTTCTCTAGTCGGAAACCACCTCCAAATTTAAGAGTCTTTTTCGTAAATGTTCAGCTTCTATTCAGTTACACGAGGGTTTTGGACGAGGGACCTCGTAATTTTGGATCATGGTCAAGTAACGAGGACACCTGTGCTGGCACCCCCTCTCTTAACTTCCACATAACACCAAAGGGATGACGTTTGAGCCCCGACAGATTTAACGTGCATCAGCTTCTCCACACGACGGGCCTTCAGCGACACTAGGCTCGAACTCGTGACACGCCGGCCACGAGTCCGTGACTTTGACCACTAGGCTACCGCAGCCTCACAAGTAAAATTACAAATATTTCTGTTACATAAAATGAACGAATAAACGGATTTCTGGAAAACCAGCGGCTTTACGAAAAGGATTGGAATTTAAATTTGGAGCGGCCCGTTTCAGGACTGTTATCAACATCCTGAATTCATTATCGAAATCTTATCGCCTTTAGTGTGATCATCCGTTTGCAGACCGACCCTTTGAAGAATAGAGCGCACAAATTTGTGTGTACTGTAGAATTCGGTACCTCCAGAATTTTCATGAAGCTTCGCATGCCGTGACCATCGCTGGTGCACTTTTACAATTTCAATTAAAGTGAAAGGACGTCCACAGGGAGAGATCGATCGCATTTGTAACCACTTTCTTCAGATTTGTACATCACGTCTCGTACAACATGCGCAGGGTACGGACCTCGCCGTAGTCTTTGAGAGAGAGAGACGCGATGCCTCTGTGGCTTTTGTCCGTTCAGATAATGAAATTTTACAATTTCTGTCAGAAGCATACTGCTCAAGTTTTAAGACCTCGATAAATGTTTGGGTAGCACAGATGTCGCTACAATATTGTAAATACTTAAAAGAAAAATCCGCGCATGCTCCAATTCGAGTACTATGATTTTTTCCCCCTGTACACAAACAACTGGGAGTAGATCGATTTGAAAAAAATTCCATAGATTTAAAACTTTGCAAATAATATAGAAGCGTAAAAAATGAGTATGTGAATCAGTTTGATCACATCAACAGAAGAGGAAATTCTTTTTCAATTCACTGGGTCTTTTTCTTCGTTTAGAGCGATGACATGACAGTGCCCTATCGTCATACTAGAAATCTGCTGTTTTCGACAGAGATTCTGGACAGCTTGCATTTAGAGCCACTGTTCTACTTTTTACCATCTACCTGCCTCCATCATTTTCTGTGCTACGAACACCGTTTTTATTCCAGTCTTTTTTTTTATCATTGCGTGATGCATTTTGGGTCTATGATTTCTTGCTGTTTCCACCAAACACACTAGCTCGCTCAAAAGCATGATATTTTAGACGGAATTCGGCGGACTGCATTATATACTTGTTCATCATTCAGTACTGTGCGAATTTTATCCAGTTTACTACAGACAGCAACGATGCACGCACTGCTAATTATAATTTATATGAAACCACACGTCTATTTTAGAGCACGTAAGACAAAAACAGAACCGTGCAAATATTACAAGAAAGTAACATCTCAAACAAAACAAAGGATTATCGAATAACAGAAAGAAAACGCTCTGTAACTTAACAATTATAGTAACGTCACATTCTCTCTCTCATTGGTATTAAAATACAACAAAGAACTCTAGGGAAAAAAATCTGTATTTTAAATTGAGGATGAGCTGAAGAAACCGTTATTATTTAAAATGATGACTGGAACAGAGTTCTGAACACTTAAGCCCCGTCATCATAAAACAAATTATTGCGTTTAAAAGGGGTGACAAATGACGGTTGTTTCTCGTCCTCAAGGAAACAGCTGATCTCGCAGAAGGGGAAGCCAAGCTGTGTGGACTCGAGCCAGCAACTCCCCCTGTCCCCATAAAATAAAGAGCACCTCCCCGGGTACTTTGCAAGAGCGATCAACCATCAAAACGCCTTTCTGTGGCTTAAAATTCCCGACTGAAAAAAACGCCAGCGGAATGAGGGATATTATTATTTAACATATTACTCAAAAAAAATTACGCAGAGATAGAAAAAAAATTACATGGATATCCTTTTATAAGATCTTGTGACGTGATTACATCTCTAACAATAAAAAAGCACTTAAACACTTTAATTCTTGAAATAATGCAATGAAGAAGCAGTCTGTATCACAAGATTCCTTGCAGCTCACGAGCGCATCTCTTTACTCGCAATACGACTTGCCAAATCGATTAACCCTACTTTTGGAATTTTTTTTTTAAATGTTAAAGCACTTGAAATGCTCAAAACTAATTTCTCCATTAATGACAAACTTTTTTTTTACTACAATTTATAATTTGGTAGAAATTTTTAAAAAATTGTGTATACCATCTCTACTTTATGTTTTAATCGAAATAATCTATTTGTGGTAACTGAAGCATTCATGTAATGTTACCTATTATATCCAATCAGTGGCAATCCCCAAATCAAGGGATGAGGGGGAAGGGGTCCAGATCTCTAAGCCCCCCCCCATATCCCTTGATTTTTTTTTAGTTTGGTTATAATCCTACGTATATATTACGTAAAATTTGATTATGCTAATTAATTTTATTAATTAATGCTAATTATTTATTCAATAAATTTTTTACTGTTTTTGTTCCCGAAAATTGACAAAATCAGAAGAATATGTTGGGCGGCGTATTGGAGTATGATACCAAATTGGTGGACTCTCTTTTCCTTCCCCCCCCCCCTGAAAAATTTTCGTGTGCGCTACTGTGTCCAACCAAAGAGCAACACAATAGAAAAAAAGGGGGGGAAAAAGAAAAAATGAATGCAAAAATACCGCTTCTTTTCGTTGTACTAACGAGGTATTTGGAATTGGATGTTAAGCATCAACCTCTTATTTAAAGTTGTCTAAAATAAGAATCAGAGTGCGATTAAAATATAAAATTAATGTACTTCATTCAGAATTACGATTCGAGTGGAAAATAGTATTTTAACGCACAGGTTTTCGCCCATTCTAATCACTGGTGTGATAAAAGTCCTCTTACCAAGCATTATGTACACCAGGGTTGGGCCAACTTTTCGAGGGTCCCGGCTACTTCTAATTTTTTTAAGGTTTTGCGGTCCACCCACTGGCATAGGTGTGGTAAACATCGAATGATGCATTTATTATCAAACAGTTCAAAATATATTAAAAAAATAAAACATTTTTATCGAAAATTAGTTCTCGTAATTATAGTCAGTAGAAAACCTGGTTTGTGATTATTGTCCGCCAAACATTAACATTTCGGTATATAATTCCTTTTTAGGCGGTCACCCCAAAATGTCTTGGTCGATCGCGATCGACTTAATGCTCATTCCTAATGTACACCAGGGTATTCTAAACTTTTCGGGGTGGCGACCCCATCTTTTTTGTGCAAAAATTTGTAAGAGCCTATAAGCATATTGCACAAAGTTAGCACCCGCTAGGGTTCATCTATCACACACACATTCAAAATTCCTACTATTAGTTCACAATCTTCCTATATACATCTTGTTCAAATTTTCAATCGTTAATATACGTTTTAAAGCGCTCAATTGAGCCGAAATTTTATGTACACGATTATTTGGGATGACAATACGGTGATTTAACTATAATTAATAAAAATTAATTGATCAAAACTAATTATTCAAAGAATTACAGATACAACCACGTTGGCATCCTTTTTGGCGACTTGTGTCAAAACTTTAAAAGTTTCTCACATTTTAAAGCATTCAGTTGAACTGAAATTTTATAGACACGATTGCTTTGGATGACCACACGATACTTTAATGATAATTAATAAAAATTAATCGCCACTTAATGTTGTGATTCTGTTATATGTATATACATATTTATAATGATTGTAATTATTTTATAAAAAGTAACTAAAATAAAATGTTTCTTTGTTGACCTAAATAGAAATTGACTTTATTTTTTTTATATATATATATATATTACTTGTTTGTAGTATATTACTGTTTTGCAGTTATAAACATCCGCAATAAAATTTTGACATTGAACATAACGATATAGAAATTTCAATTAAGTAACAAAAGCCATTATTTATAATGAAATTACATGATAAAGTATACGCGTTGACTATTATCTGCTTACTAAGTTTAGTGATTTTGAGTTTACTTCTGAGGCACCTTTTATTAACAACGGCCTACATGTAAGATTTAAGTATCAAATTGAAGAATGTGACTGATTAGTTCTAATTATGCTATTAAATCTTGGAAAAATAGTCGACAACGTCGAATACTTCCTAAATATTCATCAGAAATGATCGATGATTTGCTTTTATGGTTGTCAGAGACGAAAATGTTGTCTCACCTCAGGGGCGTAGCTACCACCGTATCAATGATACGGGGGCCCCAACATGTGTAACTTCAGTCTCACTAACAGGACTCCCTTATTAAAAAAAAAAGGCCCGAAGGGCCCCCTCAGAGCTTGCTACGCTTGTGTCTCACATGAACAAGTTGTAGAAAAGATACTATATTGCAGTTTCAGATATTGTTGGAAATTCTAGTTATTTTATGCAAAAATCCTTAGGTTTTTGGCCACTCCATTTGGGATCACGATTCTTAGTTTAAGAAACACTGATACACACCATAGATTCCCAATGGGCACTGAAGTGTTCAGAGCAGGGGTACTCAACCTTTTTTCTACAGGGCCACATACAAATGACAACTATTTCGCAACATGAAAGATCGAGGACATTTAAAATTTGTTTCAAATTTATTCAAATACTTTTTGATTTTACTAGGAAAATATCAGAACAAAGAATACAAAGGAAGCATTTAAGAAACACAAGTTCAGTACCAATTCCTCTTTGTTTAGTATTAACAATTTCATATATTTATTAATATATATAATGAAACATTTTATAGAATACTTTTGTTATCTCTGCATTTTGTGACATTACCACCGACAAAATATTTTGTGGTAAAGATTTAAGAAAGCCAATTTATCTCGTCTTGAATGAGTGAGTGAATATTAACGTCGCACTGTTTAGCTACACGAGGGCATTGGGCGACGGACCTCGTCATTTTGAACCGTGGTCAAATGACGAGGACGACACCTGAGCTGGCACCCCCCTCTCCTAACTACCACACCACACCAAAGGAAGGACGTTTGAGCTCTCGACAAATTTCACGTGAATCGTACCCCTATACGGCGGGTCTTTAGTGGTACTGGGCTCGAACGCGTGACAAGCCAGTCACGATCCGATACCTAGACTATTAGGCTACCGCGGCCGTATGTCGTCTTGAAGGGGATTTGGTACCCCCAAAATGACTGAACTATTGTTTTTTTTTTTAATTTTTATTTAATCTTATTCCTTGCATTATCTTTCAATTGATATATTCAACTGCATTATTCGGCCACTCCCCCTTTTTTAGACAAAACTAAAAAAAAATGTTTTGATAAGAAAAAAATATATATTTTGTAAAGAGAAATAATAGCTATAAAAAAAGAATGTGTAATATATAAAGCAGAATATTACCGAAGCAATACACAATGTAATTTTTTTCTTTATGAAGTGTGTGCATGTAAAATTTTTGAATTAAGGCATTTTATATTAATTTCCTAATTTCAGTTCTTATTTCTAATGGGTTTTTTATACAATGTTCTATAAATGTGAAGAAAAAAACTAAAATTTCTGTCGTGATAGAAAAAGAAATTTTTTTAACATTTTCTCGAATTTTCTTTTGCAATTAATACTCTAAAAATGGATCATTTATAAAAACGTATGGGTTGAAAAAATACGAAAATGCAATTATTTCAAAGAAAAATATATAATAAATATATCTTAAGCTTAAATAAACTTAACATACCACTTTATTATAATTATTTTTTCAGAATTATAAACTTTAAAGTTGTTTTTCTCAGTTTGTGTTTTTCGAAACGTTTGTGTGCTTTCAAAATGCTACTCCTTCCACAATTATTTACCGATCACTTCTATTTTTTTTCCTGCGTGTTATATATAAAGCATGTAACAAAAAATTACGGATTCATTTTGCTGTAAACTGAATACTTTTTTTAAAAAAAAATTTTTAATGCAATAAATACTGGCTTTTTAGTTGATTTTTAGCATGCATATCAAAATTGTATTTTTTTTTTCTCCCGAACTAATTAAGTTAGTGTAAAATCGATCCCTAAAGTTAAAAACATTCTTAAGAATATTACAAAAAAATTTCAGACCAAACAATTAATAATTACAAAAGGAGTAAAATTTTAAAATTTTCCTCAAAAATTTAAATTTTTAAAATTGTGTGAATAACGTGAAAAATTTTATCTCGTATCATTTTTTTGAATAGAAACATTATATGAAATGCTAAAAGATAATTTTTAAATACATAAATAAAAAAAAATGTTAAAAGTGTACCAAGTCCCCTTGAAAAAGAACCATTGAAAGATCTGTGCTTAATGGTATAGTGACGCGAGCAAAATTATATTATATTTTTCCAATTCCTACTATTAGTTCACTCTCTCCCTATATTATGTATCATGTTTAAATTTTCAATTGTTAATAAAATACTTTCTATTCATTCATTCAAGTTCAAATACATTTTTTTTAAACTTGTAGTGGAACACATTAAATGTTAATACAGTTTTTTCAAATATTAGTTCATTAATTAAATTAAAAAGTGAATAAATAGAAAAAAAAACAAAAATAATAGTCCAACAGCATATATAGATAGGAAAATTGTTCGTTGTGTCTCTGTAGCGCAATGGATAGCGCGTTGGACTTCTAATCCAAAGGACGTGGGTTCAAATCCTACCCGGTATAGCCTAATTCCTGTGAGAATGCGATTTCTTTTTTACTACGCTATTTTATTAGAATAATTAAATTTAATTAATGACAAACAAAAAATAGTCCAACACTCTATATAGAAAGAAAAATGTAAAATTGCAAGGATAATCGCTTTCTATTTTGTTACTTAATGTTACGATTCTGTCCTATGTATATACATATTTACATTAATTGTAACTATTTAATAAAAAGTAAATAAAAATTTTCTTTGTTGACCTAAGTAGGAATTGACTTAAAATTTTTTTAATATTACTTGTTAAATATAACATTTTAACGACAAATCAAACAAGTTGCTGTGATCCATCTTTATTTTTCTCAAAGTAATAGACAAGATCCCAATCGTCTGAAAACTACATATATTCTTTAGATATTTTTCGCCTGGAAGACATGAGGTTTAATTAAATTATTTGTCTCCCTCATAAAATGGTTGACACCCCCACTATTGTTATTACAAACCGTTACAGATACAACAAGAAAAACAGTTATCTCGCAATCCGTACATGGATACAAAAATTGATACTTTTGATTGCTTGATTCATAGAATTTCTCTCTAAATTTTTAATGCATTGTTCTTAAGTTGTTAGTGCAACGGGCCTTGACCAGGCCACTCAGAAAAGTCCGGTGCGGCCGGCAGATTGAGTATCGCTGATTTAAAGGGAAATAGGAATGCGTTCAAGGCCGATGCCTACTTCTAAAATACCTGTTTACATGAATAAATATTTTATGTATAGATTTTTATTTCCGCAAAAATAAGCATTAAAATTTTTAATTATATTGCACACAGGTTCGGTTTAGTGATGTCGGCAAGTTTCTGCAAATTCGTCAAAAAAGAAACTAGTCATACAATCAAGCATGGTTCGACAAAAACATTGGATCGCAAAAAGCATACTTATTGATACGTGCACGAAATCTAATCTATAAATGAAAAGACAGCTTAAAGAATGTTAATTATTTTTGTGTACATCGCCAATTAAAACGTAGCAAATCTACCCAGCTAAAAAGAAAACTCTACCATTTTTTTTTCTTCATAACTTCTTCGAAATTGCAAATCGTTTGAATTATCATTCAAACAAGTAATATAAAAAAAAAATTTTAAGTCCAATTCCTACAAAGAGAAATTTTAATTTAGCTACTTTTTATTAACTAGTTACAATTAATATAAATATGTATAAATATGACAGAATCACAACATTAAGTGGTAATAAATTTTTACTCATTATCATTAAAGTATCGTATTGTCATCCAAAACAATCGTGTATATAAAATTTCAGTTCAACTGAATGCTTTATAACATGAGGGAAAAAAAAATCTTTTTAAGTTTTGACCCAAGCAGCTAAAAATGAAACCAACTTGGCTGTATCGGTAATTCTTTAAATATAATTAGTTTTAATCAATTAATTTTTTATTAATTATAATTAAATTATTGTATAGTCATCCAAAATGATCTTGTATATAAATTTCAGCTCAATTCAGCGCTTTAAAATGTATTTTATTAACGACTGAAAAATCCACCCCAAGATAAATAAATAAATATACAAATACAGTGGGCCACAAAAGTGTTCGTACACTTGCAATTTCTTATAAAATTTAATGTTTTCGACTAATAAAAATGAATATAATGTAATTGTAATTTTTTTATGATATCTGCAACTTGTTCTTAATGGAATGACAATTTTTTAAAAATAGTATAACTATTTTTTTAAAAAATTAATTATCAAACAGCAACTAAGAAATTACGCCACAAGTCTTCGTACACTTAACAAAAATCTCAACTTAGCTTTAAATATTGTATTTCTTTCTTTAGTACTTAGTAGGATATATTTTAGTGTCCACAACAACTTTTAAGCGTCTTGGTATAGATTTAATCAGTTTTTTGTAATTTCTGCATCGATTTTCCACCATTCTTCTATGATTATTGTTTTTACTTCACATTATGGGTTTATACGTCGTGTTTTTTTTTTTACATCAAAATCTTACCAAATATGTTCTACTGGGCTAAATAAAGTGATTGAGGAGGTGTTTCCAATATTTGGGGACAGTTATAGAGACACCAGTGACATACAATGAGAGCAGTGCACTTGGCATAGATTTAATGTTGTTGTGGTCACCAAAAGATATCCTACTAAATCTAAATTAAGAAAGAAATACAATATTTAAAGCTGTTGAGATTTTTGTTAAGTGTACAAAGACTTTTGTGGCATAATTTTTTAGTAGCTTTTTGATAATTAATTTAAAAAAAAAATAGTTATACTATTTTTAAAAAATTAACTGTCATTCCATTAAGAATAAGTTGCAGATATCAAAAAAATTACAATATATTAAGTTTTATTAGTCGAAAATATTAAATTTTATAAGAAATTGCAAGTGTATGAACACGTTTGTGGCTCACTGTATATAAATACATATATAGACAGTGCGAGCTAATAGTACGGATTGAATAAAAGAGCAACACAATAATGCTATTTCATTTTTTTAATATTCTTGTGGTTATTTTGTAACAATGAATCGCGTGAAGTCAGTATAAATTATTTTTGCAATTTTTTGTTCCAAGAAAATTCTGGTTCCAGAGTCCTAGTGTGTTTTTAAATATTTTTTATTTCAAACAATAACAAGGGTAAAATTCTACTGAAAGAAACTATGTTGAATAACATTTATCACAATAATTAATCTTCCGGATAGTAAAACTATGCGTTCCCCGCGACACGAGAAGACTGAAGTTTCAAGACTAAGAACAATTTCAGTGAGTGAATATTAACGTCGCACTGTTCAGCTACACGAGGGCTTTTGGCGACGGACCACGTAATTTTGAACCATGGTCACAAGTGACGTGACACCCCCTCTCCTAACTACCACACCACACCAACGGGAGGACGTTTCAGCTCTTGGCAGATTTAACGGCCTGCCTACACGGAGGGTCTTTTGTGGAACAGGGCTCGAACTCATAACATGCCTGCCATGATCCGATACCTTGACCACTGGGCTACCGCAGCCCTAAGAACAATTCCAGAGTTCAAGATTAAAATAAGCGATGGCTGCGAAACTTTCCCAGTTGTCTACGAGGTGCGACATACACACAAAAAAAACACGAAGCTGGTCCATTGTACTCACAGAATCAATTCACCATGACAGCATCACCTGCAAAGTAGTTCCCTTCTGCATTCGGTGATGCCATTGCTGGTAACAGTTCTGGAACAAGGTTTATGGAAGTATGGATTTACCGTTTTTGCCAACTGGAGTACAGTGGATTCCCTTTCAGCAAGATTTAACTGTAGGAAATTTCAAAAAAAAGTGGCATGGAGCCAAATCAGGTGAATAAGGAGGATGCCCCATCACAGAAATGTTTTTGCTGGTCAGAAACTGTTTGACAGATAGGGCCATGTGAGCGGATGCATTGTCCTGGAGCAACAGTCATCCATCGCTCCCCAATTCTCGCCTTTTTTCCCTAATTTTTTCACGAAGTCTTTTTAGTACCTCAATATAGTAGTGTTGATTAACTGAGCACTGATGTGAGTGGGAATCCACTCATATCACGAATTTTGCCATGTTTTAATCGGTAATCGCTGACCTTGGGCGCCCACATCATCCACACTTGACCCTCGTCTTGAAAACCTCATATCTTTCAAACACATGTGCACGAGACAAAGTTTCATCTCCATAAGGTTCGGTTAGTATTTGAAATGTTTTCGTGGCCGATTTCTACACAAGAAACTTGATGTTGATTCGACATTTTCTCGGCAAAATGCGGTTGCACGTGTGTTCACTCAATGACACAGTTCTCCCAACTGGCGTGATCGATTCAGGCGAAACTGGCCTGAAGGATAGAGGAGGTGCGTTGGATGACGTCACCTAAACAGTTGTTTCCAACTCCACTCTTTTTTCAATCTTCACACTTTTTTTTCTTGTCACACCTTGTATATAGCATGGAATGTCAATCAAAATAGAAACAAATGACATCGCTGTGAGCGACAAAAGTGTCTGTTCCTTGGGTGCCTTGATTTTCACAGATCGAGAGATGATTTCCCGCCGTATTCACCGTTCACTGGATAGGCGATCAAAGAGAAGTAAAAAAAGGGAGATTTCGCCGCCAAAAGTTTATTCTGAACTCAGGTTCAGGTTAGAAAATTTTGACCCGAGTGAAAGATCTGTTAGATTGAACAGTAATCGCAGTCGCGGGGTCTATTCTGACCAATGAAGTTGCGAACTCACAGTTGAGTTTTAAAAGAAAAAAAAGAGACGAAATGAAGTTTTAACGGGCGATTTGCTTTCCACTTAATCTCAGTTACTTAACTTCACGTTTCATAGCCCGATTCAGTTCGCAATGAATATGGCGGCAGTGACCACAGCCTTCAGTAAAGTTTCCAAACCTTGTCGTCAATTGAAGGATTGGGCTTGATTACATTGTCAAAATTGGACAGTTTAAAATAATGAAGAGTACATTCATTTCTAAAAATTGTATTAAATATGCTGATTTTGTTTCTTATTTATATACAGCATCAAATCTTTACTTCTATCCTTTTATATATACTTAACACCCCCCCCTCTTATTTTTCAATACTTAATTTTCAACATCTGAATCGGAGTAGGTAGCATAAGATACTTAGTTCTTATTCTATATGAGCCCATTTTCAAGCTCAAGATTCCCTACTGACAATGGTCCAAAAAATTAAATCTCAAAAAATATTAATTTTTTCCCCCTCTGAAGTCAGAAAATCAAAATAAGTAAAGAAGAAAGAAAAACAAAGTGTAAACAAATGTATTTTATCAACCTCAATTGTTTCTTCAGTAGAATACTATTAATTGTTTTATGTACAGAAGACTCCATTTTGTTATAACCAGTTTTAGCTATTTTAAGCAGTATTAACAGGCAAAAATAGAAGCAGAATTTTTTTCCCAATAGCACAATTGAAAAAATATATATGAATATTCTTTCTTATGTCAATCCAAATGTTCATCTGAAAAAAATGCAACCAACTTACATAGAAAAGAGAACCTGAAATTTGTAAACATAAATCAAAGAAATTTTCACCATAGTAAAATTTAAGCAACATTTAAATACCTATTTAAAGAATTAAAGGTAGGTATATATATATGATGACTTAGCCAGCTTTTAAACTGGCATATTTGTGAATGATTGATTAAATAAGAAATCAGTCATTGATTATACATTTAGTTTATTACACACACACCGACTCAAATCATTGTTACATTTTCCAAGCCATGGCTACAGGAAGAAGGGGAATTCTAAGATTTCTGGTTAGTGGTAAAGTTAAAGTAGTTGTTATGCAAGAAGCGAGTTGAAGGTTATTAGGTTGGATGTTAAACTTATAAGGTATACAGTAGATTCATCACATATATATTGGTTATAGGAACCATAGGTCAGAAACTGCTTTTCATGTTATCACCAACATGATCATTAGCGATTTTATCTGGTAAAAAAAAATTAACAAACAAATATAAAATGCTACATTGTATTGAGATTTCTCCTCAACTTTATTTTAATATTAATGCATATTTCTTATGTGTAATCATGTTTACCTTCATGGTTGCTATAATTAGGCTTATCATATTTTTGGGACTCCAACCCATGACAGATTTTTGAAATTACTGCAAAATCCAGCCTATAAATGCACTTTTAGCACAAAAATCAAGATCGAAATTTACAGGTGCACGGTTTTATACTAGACACGAAAGTGATAGCTTTAAAAATAAAAAGATGAGCATAAAGAAAATATTTGACTTCTGCATACATCAAAATATTGTTTATTATAATGAATTGATGTACCTTATGAATTTCACACACACACACAAAAGTTCTAATTCTAAAAATTAATTTTTTCTTCAAAAGCCTGGGATAATACCTAAAATAAATTACTTCAAAACATAATGCACTGCATGTGTACATTTCAGCTTTCTTCATAAAAAAGGTGTGTGTTATACAGTGATTGTACCTAAAAATTAAAAAATGCATTTTGAAAGTGTAAGTGTGCATTATACACCAGATTTTACCATACTTAAAAATCTTAGCAGTTTACCGAAACATTCAATTTTATTTACTCAGTTGTATTTTTCACAATTTTTTCTGAAATGGTCTATTTGCCTTAATTACATTAAAACCCACAAAAAGAAAATTCTGAAATTGATTTTAACATTTAGCAGATGTTTAACAGTAGATACTGAAAGTGAATCCTTCTCTGCTGACCAAATGAGTGTTCTCTATAGTTGAAAAAAATCTCTCAGTTGGAGCGAGATGCAGGAACACCTTAAGGCATGGGCCAACTGGGCCCCAACTCACCCTCTGTGGGAGTTTTGCTCTTGACTGTGTCTTAGTAAGATCATGATTTGGATAATTTTAATGGTCAAATATTATTCCAGTACATATTCTCCGGAAAAACAGGGAATTTCAAACTGCATGTCAACTGGTAAAAATGGTAAGACTTATAATTATGTGATTAATATTGTCCAGGGGGAAGGGCCTAGGCCTATTCCACAAACAATCATTCAACTCATTTAATCAAAATGCGGCCATTGGTGAAGCCAGTTAGTGCCTGGATTTTGGAATAAATGTGAGTCATGCACTCTTGTCTGTTTCAAATTACCATTTGAAAGAGTATTGGACAATGCATTCTATATACTGTTTACTTTTAATGATCTCAAGTAGGGTCGACTTTTGTATAGGGGTCCAGGGCCTAAAGAAATCTTAAAATATATCTAGACCCAAGGCCTCAAAGAGTCTTAAGACGTCCCAGGTAAAGTCATTGCAAACTCAACCATTTTAGAAATATTTCATAAAATATCAGTCTTTTGAAACACCTTAAAAATTGCTTTCCATATATCTTCAATGGTATCTGCCCTACTAATCTATTGAACTTTCTCTTACCTTTTTTTTTGAGGGATCATAGCCTGTGTTGCTCTATATCCCGTTCAATCAATCATTAGTATCTGCTACTTTTCCCAGAGTCAACCACACATTGTACCTTTTGGTCTAGAATTTGATTCAATAATGAACATTCATCAATATAAATGGAATCTTTTATAATTTCAGTAACAACTTGAGCACTCTCTTCTGAATCAAACCAGTTATTTCAGTACATAAATTTATCCACTGCAACTTAAGAATTCTCCACAAGTCTTAAGTACGGGATACTAGAACCATAAAAATCATCATATTAAGAAGAATTTGTGTTCCTGAACATCATTTTCCTTTAAAATGTACAGAATTCTTCGGCAGAAGATGATTTTTTTTTCTTTAAGTAGACAAATTAATTCAGGATATACATGAAATGTTTCTGAATTAGCTTCCAACTTCAGAACTACATCATCAAATATACACAGTGGTAAAAATGTTTATAAATGTGATGTCAAACATAAATCTAAAAATCCTCACCATTCATAAAATTCTCAACTTTTTAGATACTTTTACAACTCTAGGCAGCACTAAAAAACCATGTGACTGCCCAAGCTAATCCCAGACATATGGTAAGCCTAACTATATAACCCATACTCCTTCAAAAAAATTTACAAGTTTTGAATTAATACACACACATAGTTTTTTTTTTACCTCTAAAATCAAAATTACACTTACTATAAATTAAAAAGTAACCAACAATTTATGGTGATATTTTATGATCATAATTTTGATAAATACAATTCTCAATAAAAGTCTTTCATATCTATAAAGACAAAGAACTGTTTTAAATAAAAACTTTATTTTCAGTTGACAGTTTTCTTCGTAAATGAAGAAAATCAAAATTTTGAAAGTAAGCTTGATACTTGTATATGCTATCGCAACAATGCCAATCAGTAGCGCACAGGAATTTTTCAAGGGGGGGGTCCGGGGTCGAAAATTCACCATGCTTGTATCATACTCCTTTTGATTTTGTCAATTTTCGGGAACAAAATACAGTAAAAAAATAATTATTGAATAAATTAGCATTAATTAATAAAATTAATCATTAATAACAAATATTTAACTAAATTTTACGTACTATCTACTTAGAATTATAATCAATCAGGAAAAAAATAGAGGGCTTTGGGGGGAATCCGGACCCCCAGGACCCTCCCCTTGTGTGTGCCACTGATGCCAATGTTTATAAAAAAACCTTTCAGGGGGAAAAGTAAAAAAAATTAATCAAAATGCTCCTCACGTACTCTATTTGAAAATATATCAGATGTCATTTGGGTAATTTCTACTTGCGGATTGTAAGAGCCTTTCACATTCAAGATTTCTTAAACATGAGAAAGCTTCCTATAAAATCAAGACTTTTAATTCAACACAAGGAAAATTTCATGCTTTGTTTAACTTTAAAGTAAGTAGACATAAGTTATTGGTATTAAGGAACATAAATATACAACTAATTTCAAACATTAAAAAAATTCATGATTAAATAAGATAGAACACAAGTTTATACTAATAACATAAAATATTCACAAAAATGTACAGTAAAAATTCATACATTAACAAATTTTCAACAAAGATATTGGGGTACTTATGTATTTTTTTTTAATTCAAAAATGTATCTCTCTCTTTCTTGGAAAAACATCAGATAAAATCACTCAATTTTCAAAATATAAAGTGAAAAATTTTTTTACAGCTTTACAAAACTTCCCGTTTTGATTTTCATATGATTTTTTTATTTTAAATCTTTTGAGACAGATTTGCATAGCAAATCAATGCCAACCACCCCTTAATTTACGCTGATAATCTTCAGTAACAGGATGCAGAAAGAATAATCAAAATGTTCAACCATATGGAGATATTCAACCATATGGGATACAAAATACTACTTAACATTTCCCTGATAAATAACTAGGAAAAATAGAAGCTTACATAACTTTACTGGCAACGTTTTGCGAAGCGGAAAAACAGACTTGAGTCAGAAAGAATCTTATCTCTTTCCCTCAAAAGAGAAAAGAAGGTAATTTCCTTCTGAAAAAGTTACGAATTGTGCAAAAAAACAATAATACATGGCATATTTTTCTAAAAATATATTAAAATTCATAAAATTCTCTGACTGAAAAAAGAATGGACCTATTTCAAATATTGCGTTTCAGTGATGCGCCAATGTTAAAAAGGTTCGTCTTCAAAGGTAGATTTTACTACATGACTTACCTGATATAAATTGAGTAAATTTTCTAAACTCTACATCTCACAGTAAACGATACCGTAAAGTAAAACAACGATCGCAATCTGATGACTATTCAAGCTGCTGTATATTTTTATTATTTTTGCTCCCCTCCCCTTTTTCACTCTTACTATTGTTCCTTTCGCTTCAGTTCTCTTGATTCGAATAAGCAAGAACAAAAATACTAATTATTTATAATTAATGAATAATATTTTACTCTCATATTAACACTAATTGCTTACAATGTGAAACAGCTGATTCAGAAAAACGATGCGATATTGGAAAGAAGAACGTTGAAAATGCTTTAAAAAATTTCCAACTATATGAATTGCTATCAAGATTGTATACCTAAAAGACTTTTTCTGGGTAAAATTATATTGGTCTGAGTGAAATAAATATCTCGACATTTATAATTACAGGCTTGAAATTTAATTTATATAAAGCAACTATTATAAAAATGAATAAATAGACTTTGAATGAAAATCTTGGAATGGAAACTACTAAAAACTGTTTTGTCACTCGGATAGTATTGCAAATAATTATATTTATCAATTCGAAACCAGCTCAGTGCTCGAGCTTGAAAGGTAAGAAATAATCTTTAACTAAGCAAATGCCCATTTTTTAGCCTTAACCTGGAGGTTTCAGATCAATCCATTTGAATACATTTTTGTGGAATACTTCTATATCGTTCATATTTGTGCCTTCTATTTTCAGGAGGAAATGAATTCTCAAAAATATTAAAGCCACGTCAAGAAGTGTTCATGATTTAATGTAGCATATTCTGAAATTTTTCAAAAAGTATTTCAGAAATGATAAACCAAATCTTCCTTTCAAACTTACAGTTTGAAAAGAAGATATGGCACTACTTAGTAAGCATATTGCTCACATATTTCAGCTTTTCTGCCTGTAAAATACTAGCGTAGCCTAGAGAGAGAGATCTACTCCATTTTCAAAACATCCGTAATAGCATTTTTTAAAAGTACATTTGAATTCCATAAAAAAAAGTATTGCTGATCTGATATTTATTAATCCATTCTATATGCCTTTTGAGATAGAAGGTATTGTTACGAATTTTGAATAAATAGTGTAAATAATTTGTATTTGAGTGCTTAATGCATTGATATTACTCTATGTTATGTTTATTGCATGTTAAAATTGTACCATTCACAAGCAATGCCACCCCTTACATTATAATGGCGATTCAATGAGAACTTGGCGAAATCATGGCGGTAGATACAAGTTGGCATCATTTTTGGCAACCATTTGGTGTCATTGGCGACCATGTTGGCGAGTTCGGAACCCTCTGGAATCTTCTAGAAAGTAGTGGATCTCTCCACTAATGTCACCAGCGGCTATATTTCTGGAAGTTTCTGTAGCGCCTATAAATGAGATGCTCGCCGAGACGGCGAGGAGTCTGGATTAAACCAGCGAATAGTGAGGATTGTGTTGACTAGCGATTAGCTCGGCTGTGCTTGTGAATAATCTTTACTTGCGTGTATTTTTAAACACTGGTTATTGTGTTTGATTGCTGTTGAAGGTGTGAAGACCTTCGGAAATTTACTCTGTGAATACCGCAGCTGAATCATGTATTTAAAGGATTGGATTTTTGATAATAAATTCGCATCGCTCTAGAACTGTTTATTTTCTTTGTGAATGTTTTGCATAAAATCCACGAACCCTCGGATCTACGTAACAGTTTGGTGTCAGAAGTGGGATTTTATGCCAATAACAAGAGCGATGGATGAACAACTGAAGGCTCTATTGGAAGGCATCAATGCCTTGAAAAACGGCCAAGAAGAAACTAGAAGAGGCCAAGAAGAGATGCAGGAAAGAATGAAGAGAGGCCAGAAAGAAATGCAGAAAGGTCTGGATGATACTAAGAATGAGTTAAAGGATAGAATGGAGAAAGGTTTGGAAAACGTACAGAAATGTCAGGAAGATCTGAAGAATTCTCTAGAAAAGAAAATCGACAATGTTGAAGAGAAAATCAATAGCGTGGAAGAGAGAAAATAGCATTGAAAGTTGAAGGAAAGATTGCAGTAGTTGAAGAAAAGATTGTAGTAGTTGAAGCGAAGATAGAGAAGAAAGTAGAGCAAGTTGAAGAAAGAATTAGAAAACAAGTTGATGAAGTGGCCGGAAATTTTAGCCTTATGTCGCAGAGAGTGCAATATCTTGAAAAGATGCTTCTAGCTTCCGGAAATGCGGTGAACGAGAGCAAGTTTGTCTCTGCTGCTCCAGTACATGTGCCTTCTTCTGCAGTGACTCTGACTGCCTCACCAGTGTCAGTAAAACTGTCTACCTATGACGGAAAAACCAACTGGGAGGT
>BMAV01015129.1:65786-97289 GCA_019973955.1 Trichonephila inaurata madagascariensis
GGGAGGAATGGGGCTATTGGGATAAAATTACATATTTGAAGAGCTCATAGGGAGAACAATTGAATACAACCGGTGTGGTCGACCAAGGTAGCATAGGATTCGAGTTATTAATGGGGAAGCCCTGTAGGGGGGAGCACCGGTGGGGGCCAATTCCACGTAAAGCTCGCGCATACACGAAAATATGGAGGACCTCCAAAAATCAAGTCCCAAGCTCAATTCCTTAGGGAGGGGGTGAAATTTTTTCAGAAAAAAATAGGATTAACATGGGAGCATGATATTTTAGTACTTAAGCCCTCCCCCATGCCTACACAATGGAAGTCAAGTATATGACTGAATGGGTCTCGACGAGTGGAACAGTTGGTTCAAATCTCAAGTGCGAGACTCAAACAGGAGCCAAGATATTGTGGATTTAAATAAATTTTAAAAGTTTAAAACAGTTAAAAGAGCTATGTAAGGATTAGCCCTATGAGCATGAAATTATAATAACTGGAAGAGCATTTAAAGAGGGATAGAATGAGTCAGGTCCGAATGGACTGTGAGGCTCGATATTGGTCAAAAAGCTGTAGAGGGGGAGGGGGTGGGAATGCACCGGGGGATGCGTCCCAGCAGATCCTAACCAGAACAAAAGTTATTGCGATCCTCCAAATATCAGTCCCCTAGCACCAAAAATTGGCATATTTTTTTCATTTCATCATTTCACTAAAACAGTTCGGGGGTTTAACTAATTCACTTACTTACAACAGGGAGAAGACATCAAAGAGACGTTATTGTAACATCTTGCGTGAATTGATCATCTCCTTTAGGGATTTGACGAAAGCCCTAATTCCATCATTTCCCTGCAACATGTATGTGACTAAACTCCTCCTAAGCGGCTGGACCGATTTCGATGAAATTTTTTGTGTCTGTACCAGTGTATTCGAGAATGGTTTAGATTCACAGTTCGGTCCGATATCGCAATTAGTTAAAAATATATTAATTAAAAACATTCAACTCAATATCAACTTATTGTTGTAAAAATTACGTAAGTTCGCGTCGAAAATCGATTTTTAGCCAAACCGGGTCTTCATTGTTACAAAAATATAGACGAATCATGCTTTTTAGCGTTTTTAATTAATATTTTTTCAAATAATCTTTATATATATAATTCTTCTGTGCGCGTGTATGTGACTGAACTCCTCCTAAACGGCTGGTCCGATTTGGATGATATTTTTTTGTGGGTTCAAGTAGATTCGAGAATGCTTTAGATTCACAATTCGGTCCGATATCGCAATTAGTTAAAAATACGCCAAAATTATGTAAGGGCACGTGTTTATTCATAAAAAAAATCATGGGCAATATTCTTGAAGCCACTATTTTGAGCGGCAAACTTCAAGGTGAAGTTGTACATCTACCACCGATCCCAATGATTATTTCAGACTCTCCTACCCATTCAAATGCTAGCAATTTCCAATTCGCTTGGCATTTGTTATGACCATTAATAAATCACAAGGTCAAACAATGACAATTTGTGGCTTAGATTTAGAAAACCCTTGCTTTTCGCATGGCCAATTATAAGTTGCATGTCCGAGGTTTAGCATTTGTTTGTTTATACCCCTCAAGGATTAACCAAAAATATTGTACATTCAATAGCATTACGATAAATTTATTTTTTGTGCATTAAAAAAATATACCTGTTATAAAATTAGCTCGAGTTTTGTCTTTTTTACCCTTTAATCAAAACAAGTTTAAGTTTCTATTCAAAATAGCTTCTGTATTCAATTTAGTTCACAATAAATACATACTCACACGCAATAGATAAATCGAACTGTGGTAATTGTACCTATGATGATGTATTGTAATAACTTTCTTTATAAAAAATTTTATCCAAACGGTCCAGATTGTTACAACTTATTTAAAAAAAATTGTAATTTTTGGATTTAAGACGTTTGTACAGAACAACCTCTGTCGGGACCGCTAGTATATAAATATATCTTCATATATAAAAATCTTCTGTGCGTGTGTATGTGACTAAACTCCTAAACGGCTGGACCGATTTTTAAATTTTTTTGTGTGGGTTCAAGTGGATTCGAGAATGGTTTAAATTCACAATTCGGTCCGATATCGCAATTAGTTAAAAAGATATTAATTAAAAACATTAAAAACATTCAACTCAATATTCACCTGCATTGTTGTAACAACGTTATTATTATTAAAATGACGAAAGCTGGCGTCGAAAATCGATTTTCAGCCAAACTGGCCAAACCGGGTCTTTATTGTTACAAAAATGCAGAGGAATCATGTTTTTTTAGCGTTTTTAATCGATATCTTTTCAAATAATCTTTATATATGTAATTTTTCTGTGCGTGTGTATGTGACTGACTCCTTCTAAGCGGCTAAACCGATTTTGATGGCATTTTTTGTGGGGGTTCAAGTGGATTCGAGAATAATTTAGATTCACAATTCGGTCTAATATAGCAATTAGTTAAAAACATATTAATTAAAACCAGTTTTAATTACCAGTTTTGGGCGTCAACTTTGATTTGTCTGCATTGTTGTAACACTGCTTTTATTACAACAATGACAAAAGTTGGCGTCGAAAATCAGTTTTCAGCCATGACGTAGCTCTATTGACTGTATTAATTAACTTTGTTTAAAAAATAAATGCTTTTAACATGTGATTAACTTGAAATATATTTTTAAAATCTCAATTTCTACAATGTTTTAAATTTTTCTAATTTAAATTCCTAAAAAAAGATAAAACTATTTTTCAAGCAGATTGGTACATTTTTACACTTTTTCCAACGCTGCCAAGTTAATTCGAAACAAAATATTGAAAAACTTCAAAAAAATTTTGGAATTTTTTAATTTAAAAAAATTTTGCTTTTTTTTTATACATAAAATATTTTTGAAGAAGATGCATTTTTTCCGTCTTGGGGAGCCGTAAAAATACAACGAAAAAAATTGAAAAATCGCCAAATGCCAGTAATAGTTAATTATGGGAAAGCTACCTTAGAACACACGAGTTTGAGTGCTTATAGCGCATGTGCGGAAAAACAACTTACGGAGAGTACGTAAGCAGATAAAAGAATTTTCTGTCAAATAAAGATGTTTTCTTTTTTAATGTTTTTTTTTAGAATGATTGTAAATAATGAATTTTCCAGTAATTTTCCAAATCCAATTTATTAGTTTGAATTTTAAGAAAGTTTTCATTGTTTCATGTATAAAATAATTAATATACGATCTTAGTTTTTAATAATACACCGCAACTGATAGTTTTCTTTTAGAGAAATAATTTACTGAAAAACCTTAAAAGATAGGAAAATGCTGCACCGTTTTTATTAAATAGTACTATTTCATTTTAAATCTTTTTATACAAGGAATGTAAACAAATTTTTAGGCTTTCCCCCCATAGTTCTTTTTTCAACACAGTTACATATACTTAATCAAAAAATCTAAATAAAAGCAGTCATTTCATAACTAACGGTGTACATTTTTTAATTCATTATTTAATGAAAATTGATATAAATTAATAATTTTTTAAAGAATTAAAGTTATATTGCGTTTTATTATTTATTACTAAATTATTTATTTAATAATAAATTCGTACATTGTCTGGTTTCTTGAGAACAAAAGTGGATTAGTTTTGTAAATTTTTAATAGAAAATAGAAATTTGTCAAAACAAGATCTTATCCCATGGTGAAAAAAGGGGGTTTTATACTTGAAAAAACCCATACAACGCTTGGCTCAACGGAGAGAAAAGAAATCTAGCTGACAAAGAGAAGTGGAAGAAATTCCTGAAAAGAGGATTTAAATGACATAAATATAGAAATCACTCACATCGCTCAGTAACACACACACACAGAAATACTGATGTCCAGAGAGAAAGGGAAACTTTCCATGGGGATAAAATTGTACCCATGGAAAAAGCCCTTGCAACGCCAAGCTAAGTGGCGAGAAAACAGACCCGCCCGACAGAACAAAGATGTGGAAAAAACTTCGAAAAAGAGTATTTTAATGACATTAATATAGAAATCACAGAAGTGCTGACACTCTGAAAGGGAAGGGGAATTTTCCAAGGCATAAAGCTGTACACTTGAAGAAGCCTGTGCAACGCCGGGCCATCCAGCTAGTATATATATATATGAGAGAGAGAGAATGAACTAATAATAGGAATTGAAAAAAGAGCATGATTTGTCTGCATTGTTGCAACAATGCACACCCGGTTTGGCTGAAAAAAAGGTTTTCGACGCCAACTTTTGTCTTTGTTTTAACAGTTACATAGTCACGACAATAGAGAAGAATCTAAGTTGGCGTCAAAAACAGGTAATTAATTTAATTAAATTTAATTAATTAATTACTATTTGAAAAAACTGTATTAACATCAAGTGACATCTACTACAAGTTTAAAAAAATTTATTTGAACTTGATTGGATGAATAGAAAGTATTTTATTAACGTTGAAAATTTGAACAAGATAAATATATAAATAAATACATAAATAAATATATAAATAAATATATATAGGGAGAGAGTGAGCTAATAGTAGGAATTGAAAAAGAAAGACTTGTGTTAGATAAACGAAATTTGTAGGCGTGCTTATGCATCTGAAAGATGGCACCGATTTAAATTTCACGCTTAAGTGTGGCTCACGAGTTTGAACGAAGAGGTGGATTTTCTTTCCGCGATAGGTAGAAAGACTTGGCCGGAATGTATCCACTGTGCATGATTGTTGTGAGCAGTAGTCAAGGGATGGTACTGCCTCAAGAAGACCGGGTCCCGGGAAGCCGCGTGGCACTACTGAGAGGGAAGATGGCTGTGGCGCATCGTACTACGTCTGCGGTAGAATTTCGCAGGCTGGTACAACTGTGACGCAACGAACTGTTAGAAATTGGTTACATCAAGGACAGCTCCTAGCTAGGCACCCTGTAGCGTGTATTGCACTGACTCTAAGCCATTGCCATTTGCAATACTAGTGGTGTCACGCCAGAGCTCATTGGAGTATGGAGTGGAGATATGTTGTGTTTTCTGATGAAAGCAGGTTTTGCCTTGGTGTTAGTGATGGCCGTGAGTTGGTCAAAAGGAGGTCAAGGAAACGTCTGTAACCAAATTGTCTGCGGCCTAGACACACTAGATATTCATCTTGAGTCTGGAGAGCAATTTCCTATGACAGCAGGAGCACTCTCCCAAACACACTGACTTCAAATTTGTAAGTCAGTCTGGTAACTCAATCTATAGTACTGCCATTCATGAACAGCATTCAAGGGAGAATTTTCCAACAGGACAACACTCGCCCTCATACCCCTGTTATTCCGCAACGTTCTCTACAGAGTGTTGACATGTTACCTTGACCTGCGAGATCACCAGATCTCTCTCCAATTGAGCATGTATGAGATATCTTTCGACGACAGCTCCGACATCATCCACAGCCAGCACTTGTCCTCCCATTATTGATACAAGTAAAACAAGCAGGGAACTCCATACCACAAAGTGACATTTGACACCTGAATGACACAATGCATGTACGCTTGCAGGTTTCCATTCAAAATTCTGAAGGTCACACAGGCTATTGATATAACAGCATTTCACATTTGAAATGCATTTTCTTGAGCTTAAATTAACCTGTGATCTTGAAAATTTAATCAATTAAAGATCCTAACTAGACAATTGCATTGCCCAAATTTCATTACTTTATAATTTTTTCTTGGTGTTGGGATTTTTCCTCCGTTAAAGTATAAATCTATTGATTAGCATTAAAATAGAATTATAGCAATTTTGTACATTATTAATAATTACAATTACTTTTTATCTCTGTATACATCCCGTGGCATAATGTTTGTTTGCGATGAACTCCGAAACTATTTGACCGATCTTAATTTAATTTTGCATATTATGTGTCATTTCGTCTAACTTGAGAGATAGACTTTTTTTTTTTATCTAAATCAATGACGTCAATTGCTGGAAATGCGAATGAATCGGAGAAACTGGAAAAGTCGAAAATTGTCGCAATAAGCGCGTGTCGATGGAAGTTGATTTTGCAGACGTGGGGGCACGAAATGGGAGTGCCCGGCATATTTCAGGGAGTGGAATCCTAATTTCGTATAGGTTTCCAAAAATTTCCGTAACTTTGCCAGATAATGCCAGACGAACATATTTAAGGCATATCTTGTGTGTGGCAGGGGCTTACCTTAAAAGCCTTAAGGTCGCGACTCAATTGAGTCGCGAAAACTTCAACCTGGAGTATTTTAAGACGGAAAATCCAAATCTCTTATCCAATCCCAAAAATTCCGTAACATTTGCCAGATAATTCTGCACGACCATCTTTTACGTTGACCGTGGCCTATCCTAAGAGGAATGAATAGTGCGTGGCTGGTGTATTTTGGGGGCGGGAAACGAGAATTCGAAATCAGATTTTAGAAATTCCTGTAACTTTGCCGAATAATGCCGGATGTCCCTAACGCCCCCTTCCAATGATTGAACATACAGGTGCAGGAGTGCCAAAAGTGGACATCGGGTGCGTCTTGTGGTGGAGAACGAGAATCTGGAATTCGAATTCAGAAACTCCAGTAAATTTGCTGGACATTACAAGAGTTAGGTCGAACGGCTTTATGTTCGAGTCCCACTTCCAGATTTTCCCTCCCTTAAGTGGCTGAACTTGCAGGCGCAGCCTTACGAAATTACGATCGGCACTGCCCTCTCCTAACTACCACACCAACGGAAGGACGTTTGAGCTCTCGACAGATTTAACATGCATCACTCCCCTACACGGTGGGTCTTCAGCGGTACCAGTGGTACTAGGATCGAACTAATGACACACTGGTCATCAATTCCTTATTTTGACCACTAGGCTACTGAGGCCACCGCAAGAAACCATACGATAATGTGTAACATTAAGAAAACGTGGAATTAAAAAAACACGGGTGCCAGCTCAGCTGTCGTCCTCGTCACTTGACCATGGTTCAAAATTACGAGGTCCGTCACCAAAAGCCCTCGAGTAGCTGAATAGTGCGACGTTAATATTCATTCACTTGAATATTGGTTCACCGGTTATTCTTTCTGCTGCGTAACTTAAAAAATCCACCCCTATTATTCAAAAATACACGTTTCGTCATCAAAAGTCACCAGAAATGTTCTTGAAGCAACCATTTTGACTCGAAAGTTTAAAGAAACCTGTTTTTAATCCTTTATTTACCGCATTATGATTTAATGCAGTTTTTTTATGCAAGATATATATATATATATGACATGATTTTAGAGTCAGAAACAGACTTAGTTTTTAACAAGGTCTTTATTTGATCAAAGTTACACATCATCTGACACAAGAGGCAGAGAGAGAAAGAACGCCACCAAATAATCTTAAGTGGGTTAAACACTTAAAACACCGATCGCGGTGTCCATGAGTGCTCTTGAAAGTTAATGCTGACATATAGGGCTATTAAATATAACGATCTGGAATTAGACATGTTTATTGGCTAGGCCATATGTTTGGAAGAAATGAATGGGTCATTAGTTTGATACTTGAAGAGGTGAGGAGGTAATATAAAAGTGAATTACTAGATAGGGAATTTAATTTTTAATCTAATTTAATTATCCTTACACACACACATATATATATATTTGAATCTCTACATTGAAAATTAAGGGATATACATAAACAAAATACTCAACTTTGGGAAATTTAGAACGTCAAGACTAATTAATTAATTAAAGATAATCAACTGTAAAATTAATTATATACACTGTTCACTTAAAATAAAAAGTCAAATCGTTTTCTAGGTCTTCATTAACAAACAAACAAAAGAAAAAGAAATAATACACTTACTTTTTGACATTAACTATTTTTTCGGAACAAAAATTACAATCTTCGCAATCTGCTGAAAACGCAATTTCTGCTATAAAACTGTTCGCCATCCCCGCTAAAATACTTAGAACCCGTGCTGCCATATATCTTGGAAAAGTGGATTTAAAAGAATATCCCTGCTAAGTATCGTCAGAATATTCGTAAAAATGGTTATTCTATGTAATTTTAAAGTGATTGGAACTTATAAGTACCGTCGGTAGATAAAGGGTTAAAATCGACCTGTTGCCACGTATTCCGATGATACCGTCAGAATAATATCATTCAAAAGGCTGCAATTCGCGAGGACTCTAAATAAATCTCAAGGCCAAACAATGTCCATTTGCGGCTTGGACATAGACAATCCATGCTTCGTACGTGGGTAACTATATGTTGCATGCTCACGTCGACGCTGAAAACCGTCGAATCTATTTATGTTAGCAAAAGAGAGGTTAACAAAAAATATTTTGCACCGATTAGCGATTTATTAAATTTAAACTATTAATTGTTATAAATTAAAATGATAAAAATAATATTAAAAGATTAATATTTAAGGTATCCGACTACGTCCGGAACCATGATTTTAAAAAAGCACATAAATGTATAATTTTCATAATATTTAGTGCCACTTAAATTAGAATACATGTATAAAATTGTTTTAAGGACATTATGACAAAAAAAAATTAAATACAATATTTTGGCAAAAAATTAACTTAGAATAACCTTTTCTCCAAATGTTTTACTTTTGGAAAAAATGCTTCTATTGTATTAATATTTTGCCTGTATATAGCTCAGACCTTTGTACAGAGGCTCAACTATGTGATTTTTGAAAAATTCACATTATTTTCAGAGTTACAACCATTTGAAATAATTATCGGCGTATTTTCTTAAAATTTCTCCCTTCTGTTTTCGTAAAACATGGATAAACCGAGTTCCAAGTTATGCGTTTCAAAAATTCTAGTTGAGCCTCTGAACAGAGGTCTGAGCTATATACAGGAAAAATATTAATACAATAGAAGCATTTTTTACAAAAGGAGAACATTTTGAAAAAAATGTTATTCTAAGTTAATTTTTTGCCAAAATATTGTATTTAAATAATTTTTTTTGTCATAATTTCCTTAAAACAATTTTATACATGTATTCCAATCTAAGTGACATTAAATATAATGAAAATTATACATTTATGCGCTTTTTTAAAGTCATGGTTCCGAACGTAGTCGGATACCTTAACTGCATTAAATACTTAAATATAATCTAGATGTAAATTATAAATGCGAAAGTTTGTTTGGATGTTTGGTCGTCTTTCACGCAAAAACAACTGAATGAATTTTAATGAAACTTTCCAGTAATATATCTTATACATCAGAATAACACATAGGCTATAATTTATAGCATAAGTTATAATTTTTAAAGATATTTTGTGAAGTGTCCAAAATATAACGATATTTGTCAAGTAAGTAGGAAAAAATTCTGTCATCTGCAAGCAATTCTGGCGTGCACTGCAAAAAAGCCCACGACAGCATATATCTATCTTTTATTTATGAAGAAACCCTTTTTGTTTTGGCTACGCAAGGCGCTCGCTTCTAATTTATTCCTGTAATCAGCGTAATCCCTAATTTTTTTTTATTTCAGGGTAAAACTAAGTTTTGAAGGGAAAGGTTGTTATAAATCTCTCTTTATTTGAATATATATATATATATATATGATTTTATGCACATTTGGTAGTAAAAAATTGATCTTTTTTCAAAATAAATACTTTTATCGCTTCTGGTACTTAAAGTAAATAAACTTTCTCTTTCACACTACATCATTTGGACAAATTTTCAAAATTTGTTTGTGGTTAGTAGTTAATTATAACGCTATAATTTTAATTGAATAGGCAGATATTGCATTTTTAAGAATAAAAATAATTAAAACTACTGTATTGTATTTTTTGGAGTGAGTGAGTGAGTGAATATTAAAGTCACACTGTTCAGCTACACGAGGGCTTTTGCCGTCGGACCACGTAATTTTGAACCATGATCAAGTGACGTGGACAACACCTGAGCTGGCACCCCCTTCTCCTAACTACCACATCACACCAACTTAGCATGAATATTCTACCCCAATACTTTACAGGAATATTCTTTGAAATCCACTCTTCCAAGATATATGGCAGCACGGGTTCTATGATGAGTATTTTAGCGGGGAAGGAGAATAGTTTTGTAGCAGATATTGCGTTTTCAGCGGATTGCAAGGATTATCATTTTCGTCCCGAAAAAATAGTTAATGTCAAAATTTAAGTGTCTTATGTTTTTGTATCTTGATGAAGACCTTAGAAAACGATTTGACTATTTATTTTAAGTAGACAGTGTGTGTAATTAATTTTACAATTGAAAATCTTTAATTAATTAATTAGCTCTAACGGATTAAATTTCCCAAAGTGGAGTATTTTGTTTATGTATATCCCTTAATTTTTAATGTAGTGATCCAAAAAAAAAACATTGCATGGAAAAAACTGCAGTAAATTATAATGCGATAGATAAAGCATTATAACGTGCATCGCTCCCCTACAAACTTACTTGCAAAGCTCTAATAAAGCTCGAACTATGCAAGTAGCTAGACATTTTCCAACTTGACTCTATCGTCAACATTTC
Source organism: Trichonephila inaurata madagascariensis (assembly GCA_019973955.1). Taxonomy (NCBI): domain Eukaryota; kingdom Metazoa; phylum Arthropoda; class Arachnida; order Araneae; family Nephilidae; genus Trichonephila; species Trichonephila inaurata. Next base: position 76,236 of record BMAV01015129.1, read on the forward strand.
GCTATGTTTTTCATTGAATCGCCATTGCTTGCGAATATATTACAATTTTAACATAAAATAAATACAACAGGAAGTAATATTAATGTATTACACTTTCAGATATAAATTATTTACACTATTTTAAGCGTTCATTACACAAAACTGTTAACAATGCGTTACTTTTGATGAGCAGAGATCATCTTAGGGAGGTATTTTCAAAAATCGACCCTCAAGAGTGTTACGGGAATTTATAAATAAAAAAGATCCTTTTTATCAGCTATTAGATCTACATACTTAAAATTTAACAAAGGTGTTTTTTTTTCTTACTTTTTTTGTTCAGCTGAGATATGAAAAAAGCTTTTTTTTGTTTAATTTGCAATTCACGTAAAATTAACTCATTAAAAAAACTTCTTTATCCTTCAATCTGTCTTGTTTAATTTTTCAGTTCTCCCGTGCGAAGAACAGGTATACCAGCTAGTATTAAAAAAAAGCACACACACATTACAACACACACACATGAAAAAACAATTTTATCAAATCAGTTATTGAAATTATTATTTTAATTATAAAGGAATCCCCAAAATTTATGGTACATGTAATTAAAAAATCTCGTACAAAATATTATATATTAAACTAATATTATATTATTAAAGTAGGATTAATTATGTTATAAAATCCGTTCTATTGTTTTTTTTACGCTTTTTTAGCATTATTTTCTGTATTTATTGAAATTTACCTTTAATGCATTGACAAATTTCTAAGCATTTGAGATGTTTTTTAAAAAAAATAATTTATGACAGAGTGTAATTTTTATTTTTCAAAAAGGTAAGTTATTTTTCATTTCTGTATCAAAAGAGAAATAATATCAACCTTGCGTTAAAATTAAATTTTAATTTTTGCAAATCATTCTATTCTCCTAGTTCTTTTGAGAAACGAATTGTGAAATATAAAATTTGAGCACTTTTTTTTATTCAAAACAAATGTTTAAAAATCTTTCATCGATTTTTAACTTTATTCAAATTTACTGATATTTGAAATTTTTCTCCCTCCCTCCCTCAGAATTGTACAATACACATAAATACAAATTTGATCCTTTATTTTAGAAAAAAAAAAAAAAAAGAGTTTCAAACAAGCAATTACGCATCACCTTAGCTTATGAAATTAAATTTTAAACAGCCTTATGTGCTCACACATGATTTATGGAACAAATAATCTTATAATTAACATTATTACTCGAAAGCAATTATAGCACACAGTAATCCAAAAAACATATGCTCATCTGATAACACTTTTTCCTTCTCTAATTTTTTTTAAAAAACTTTTCTGTTCTCGCGATTCCTCATCGTTTTTATCCCGCTTCCGTAAAAATTAAACAAACATACACAACTTATTCCATTGTCGAAACAAGCGATCTATAAATAGATTAATATTCAATTTGTAGTCGATCCCTAATTGGAGTTCTTTGCCCTTATGCGAATCCGTGGCGCTGGGCTACTAATTTTGTAGATTTGATCTCGCTAAATCTCGAATTTTATTCGCCATATTGATGATTTGGAAGGGCAAGCTGACGTAGTCCTCTCATTAACAGACATGAATATATCAGATAAATTAGACAAATTACTTTTTAATTCGTGAATTTTTAATTCATCTGTGTATATAGAGTTTGTACTTATTCAGGATCCAAATTATCGGTAAGTGTAATTTTGATTTAAAAATGTTTTAAAATGTTAAAAATTTTTTGTGTCAATGTAGTATGCATAATAGGCGTAAACATGAATGCGAAAATAAAAGGGTGATATTTTATTTCTCTCATCGGGAATATATATTAATGTGTATGACAATAAAAATTTTTACTTAATTTGACGGAAAGTTGTCAGATGTTGCTTGATAAATTCCTAATAGGGTATTGACACAGTAAATTTGACAATGAAATTCTTGTTCGCGGATTAGCATTTGCCAGCGTCGCATTTTTTAAGGGTAGTTTTTTTTCTCTCGTTTTAATGTATTTAATAAAACTCGTGTTTTAAATTGTGATTCGGAATAGATTTATGACAAATGTCTTTGAATCTTATTGTTTTTGTGTCTGTGATTTGTTGATGTTATTCTAACGAATCGGAATTTATGGACATGTAAATTATAATTATATTATTGTGCCAGCTCACCCAAAAATATGGACTCTTCTATTTCAATCGATCGATAAAAAAGTATTGGCAATGAAATGTGCGCATGCTAATTTTTTCATTTCATTTATGTATTGATCTATGAGTAGACATTATTCACCAAATTTGTTTGCAAATTGTGAATTAATTGAATTAACAATCAGTATTGGAAAAAAAAATTTAAATGCTGTGAATATTTGAAGTTTTTATTTTGGGCTTAAAGTAAACATAATCAAATTTTAGTTGATTTATGAATGGCGTGAAATCTGTGAACTTTAATGTGTTTTTAAAATTTATGAATATGCGTAAGATATGACCTCATTGTTTATCCTTTAAGGAATTTAGTAAGTATTTCGTTGCTTTTTAATTATTTGAGTTATATTTTTTGTTGATTTAATAATAATTATTTATTAAAAATTTATAATTAATGAACTTAAAATAGTAAATTTTTAAAAAATTTAAAATTATAATTATGTATAATTGCAAGTGAAAAAAAATATTTGTATTTGTATAATTTTTTTTTGTGTTTTCATGATATCTAAATAAAAGTTTCAAATTTTAATAGATTATTAATGGAAATATTAATAAGTGGAAATGTTTTGATATATGTGCAAAATATCTTGTAAGTAGTGCATGTTCATTTAAAGAACATACAATATTGCAGATCATCATTTGTGTGTGTTATAGTTAAAATTAAATAACATAAACTATAGCATTTGATTAAGAATTTTATTTTGTGCCTGTGAAATTATTCTCATGGACTTTGTTCATTTGATTAATTGTAAATTTTAGGCCCCCCCTCCCTGCCCAACTGTCATCATTTTCTAGTTTTTAAAGCTCATTTATTTATTTTTATTTTATAAAGAGGTAGAAGAAGAAGTTTTGATAGCATTAAGTTTGTTTAAATTAACTTAATATCTTATAATATGCAGGATCATATTCTGTATTTTTTTGCGCTTTCTAGAAAGAATTCATTTAGATTTCTGTTGTAAGGGAGCTCTTAAATATGTTAGGAAGCATATTTTAATTGGTAACTGGAGGTGTAAATATTTTTGTCATAGATTCTGTCTTGACCCCAAATGTAGGTATCACAGTTGATTCATTTATGTATATATGTAAATGTCAAAATGATTTTTACATTTTGCATTTATTGAATTTTTAAATTAAAATGAATTTAACTTTTATAATTATTTATTAATTTATAAAAAGTTTTGAAGCAAAAAAAAAAAGTACAGTTTTTTTAAATGGGTTTTTAAATCAGCAATAATGTAAAGAGTTTTTGGAATACTTAATATTCATAGAGGACTTAAGATAAAGGAATCTGAATCAGAGAGCTATATCCAACCGTCCTTCATATGAGAAATGTTGAAACCAAGACTTTACCTACGATTAGTGTGCAGAAGTGTGTAATGGTGTTAACTGTGTTGGTGAGTGTGTAGCAAATTAAAAATCATGTCTTAAATAGCTATTGGAAAATAAGTCCACAGTGTCCCAAAGGGATTGATAACCTCAGTTACCCCAAAGACCAAAAGAGAGCTAAAACAATAATACCTCTAAGAGCCAGTAACTTATGCCTCTGTCTCATACTTGAGACAGACTTTTTGCTCGGGTCACAGATTTAAACAGATTGTCATCATTCTACACACTAACTATTAATTCATCTATAAAAAAACAGTTATACCTCCCTCAACATTTGCATTCAGTACAGTAAACTTAGATACAATAATGGCTCTGTATAAAGCAAAACCAGAAATAAATCTATAAAGCAATCAAACTTGTAAATTATTTCCTGTTTAAATTGTAAATTGTAATTTATTGTAAATTATTTCCTGGTAGTAATAAATCTACAAGGAAAAGAACTAAAACTTGACATCAACATAGCTAAAATCCTCTGGTGGAACTACTGTGGATTCTGTACAAATCTTAAGGGTATAAAAAGTTTTTTAAATGATTTTAAGCCACTTTGCTTTGCACTTTAGAAGACATTTTTAAAACCATCATAGCCTAGTAACATATCCACTAGACAAAAGTGATCACCTCTGTCTGGAGGCTCTTGCTGGCTTATTTAGATACCACTACACTACTCACCCACTTATTTGTATTTATGTATTTATTATTTTTTGCTTGTGGTAGATGGTGCCACGACAGTTCAGAAAGTAGCATTTTCTTAATTCAGTCGAGGTCACCAATGTAGTGGTTTGAACCTGCGACCTTCGGTTTCGTAGCCTAGTAACATATCCACTAGACAAAAGTGATCACCTCTGTCCGGAGGCTGTTGCTGCCTTATTTAGATACCACCACACTACTCTCCCACCAGTGAGTCAATGGATAGTCGAAAATTTTTTTTAAAAAATTTATTTTATTTTTATTTATTTATTTTTTTTATTATTTATTGTTCTTCTTTATATTCATTTATTTATTAATTTTTTTTTTTTTTTTTGGTTGGGGTAGATGGTGCCACGACAGTTAAAAAAGTAGCATTTTCTTAATTCAGTCAAGGTCACCAATGTAGTGGTTTGAACCTGCAACCTTCGGGTTCATAGCCGAGTAACATATCCACTAGACAAAAGTGATCACCTCTGTCTGGAGGCTGTTACTGGCTTATTTAGCTACCGCTACACAATTAAGCAGCTAAAAATTTAGATAATTGAAATAAATATTCAGCATTAGCGAATATGCTATATATATTCTGATCAGTTATTCATGGTTTGAATTGGTATTGCACATCAATACTGTAGGAATGAATTGTAACTCAAACTATGTAGCCAGCCAAATTGACCATCCTCACTGTTGGCATTTACCTCATCTGTGATGGACATTTAGGAGTAGATTCCTATGGCCACCTATTAAAAACTGGTGGAAAGTCTTTCCACATATGTGCGGGCTGTCGTTGTGTTGTTGTTGCTCATCTCCAAGTATAGCCAAGCTAGACCAAGTCCATGATCTCATTCACTCTCAAAAAGTCCAACACCATTAGAGGGTCTTCATAAAGATCTTGTTTTGAAAGTTCTAGACAGTCAAGAATGTGTTCTGGAGATGCCTGTCAGGCAGAACACTTTACACAAGTTGGAAAAACTTTGTTTCCATCCCTAAAAGTCAAAGTTCGGAGGTGGACACTCCGGAAAAAAGTCAGAATAGTCTGTTCCTGCCTATTACATTGAAGGAAAAGAGAACCACCAGGTCGTTTAGCTTCATACCAGTAATGAGCAGGAGGAACAGTTGATTGCTTGTTGTTGATGTAGGTGGAGTGCAGTTCTGAATTGGTGAGAGCGGCTGAGTTCATAGTGTGTTGAGCTGCGCCATCTTTTGCTAGGGAGTCAGCAATCTCATTGCCCGCGATGTTAACGTGTGAAGGAACCCATTGTAGATGGATCTCGCGAGAAGAAGAAAGATGTTTTAGCTTCTCCAAAATAGCCATTCCTGTGTTATCACCCTCCTTATGCCAGTTAGAAAGATGTTGAATGGCACTACGGCTGTCAGATAATAGCCAGATGCTGTTCGAACTAGGAAATGAGAGTGCCTCTTTAAGGCCTGTATCAATAGCAATGAGTTCACTGCGAAAGACAGAGCAACCATCAGAGTTTCTCAGTTTAATGTGACTGAAATAGTTTTGTGACTTAATGTAAATACCACTGCCAGAACGAGTGTTCATTCCTTCTGCCATCAGTATATATAAGAAATGCATCATCAGGAATGTTACTAATAACTTCGAGGGCAAGTTGCCTAAGAAATTCAGGAGGATCTGAAGTCTTGTTGACATGGGCTGAGAGGTTCAGATGGAAATACACTCCTGAGAGTCTCTCGAATGGGTCAGTATAAGAGCTCAAGTGATACATAGATGGAGAAAAAAATGCAGCTTCTGTGATCAACAATGACCAGAGCACCAAGAAATGGAAGGCTGACTCAGCTCCTTCTCCTACAGTTTTTAGCTGGGCATAGTAAAATGGCCTTCACACCAATGGTCACCCTACCAGGAGAATAATTAATATAATAATATATGCCTTGGGAGTCTCTTACTGCTACGTGTCTGGATACTTTTGGCCAGATAGTGTTTCAAAGTCCTTCTACTCAGTGAGAAACCTTGTATGAGCTCCTGTGTAAAATGAGTCTTTGCAGTGATTAAATCTTTCAAGGCTTAAAGTCTTCACGTTGATGTGATGTCAAATTTTGAAAAGGAGATATCATCTCGGGTGTTCCTTGTTGTCTTTGTCCTCCTCGTCGTGTACCCCTCAAGGAGGCACATCTCCTTTAGATAAGTGTGAGTTTCCCTATCCCATACTGCCCTAGGTGTCCTAATGATCTTTCCTTCTCCCAAGTGGTTTACTATCTTTGGTAAACATGGGTCTTATGCCCCAAAAGTACCCTTGTGATCTCTTTTCTTCATTCCTCCTTCCTACTAAATTTCTCCTTTCCCCCTCTTAAGTTCATCTTCGGGTGAGTATAGAGGCAATGTTCCTGAGAAGAAATTTGAAAAGAAAGACAAAAAAATTTTTTGTTTAGACTTTAGTCTACAAAACAGATATCTTTATTTCTTTTGTTCAGTTAGGGGTTGTTTTTGAAGTTTTTTTTTCAGCTTTGATATTTTTGATTGTTTCCGAGGGATTCTAATTGGGGTTCTATTGGAATCCCAAAGACAGTTACTATAGGATTAGTATTTCAGTTAGAGATAGATGCCCTGTAATACTAAATGGGGATCATATCCCAAATCTGTAATACTATACTCCAGTGCCACCTCTGAAGTAAGTTCCAAGCCTGATGCTTGTCAGATGACCAGTGGGCTCGCTTCCCTGTTGGATTCCGTGGCGGGTGGAGGTGCAATGGAATGAACATCCAAAATTGCTCATGGAACCCAGAATTAATTCTTCCTCTGTGGTTTCCTTGAGTTTATCTATTCATTTCATTACTTTATTATGAAAACAGCTGATACCTTTACAAATGTCTCACTTTTTCAAATCAAGAAAGCTATATCTAGCAATATAGGACCAGTCAAGTTAATCAATAAGATGCACTCTAGGGACTTGTTTCTCAAATTGTTATCATCAAAACACAACAGTCCTCTTTAAACTTTAGAAGTTTGCTTATTTAGATATTACCGTTGTTCCTTATCTGTGGAGTAATTTCAGCAACAGAATTAGTTAACTTCTTGACTGAGGAAATACTCGTGAATGTGAAAGCGCAAAAGGTCTGTGGAGTCAGACATATAATGATTAGGCGGGGTGATTTGGTGCTGAACACAAAACGCCCAATCCTGACTTTTTCAACACCTGATCTCCTACAGTCTGCAAAGGCAGCTTACCTTCCCTGTCCAGTCAACTCATATATACCAAATCCTTTACCTGCTTCCATTGCCAGTAATTTGGCCACTCTAAAAATATCTGTCAAGACCAGCCTACCTGCTGTCATTGTAGGGAAATGAGCCATGACTGTACAGATTGCATTATGAAGGAGCAATGTGTGAATTGCAAAGGTGAGCATCCAACGTATCAGAGTCTCTGTCCAATTAAGAGAGAGAAAAGAGATCACTGTATTAAAAATTATGAATAAAATTTCTTACCCAGAGGATCAATTGTACTGTTTCATCACACATTCAAGTCACTGTATTGAGTTATGCTAGTGCGGGAAAAAAAACCCTTTAAAAATAGTTAACACAACTAGCTCTATATAGAAATTAAAGAATGCTCTGATCCTCCAAAATCTCCACGAAAATGAAAGGAATTGCTAGATCTTCTTGCAGTTCTCCATCACTAACAAAAAGTAAAGGAATTGTTCACCTTCAGGAACTTAATACCAAGAAAGTCCCCAAGAAAATTATCTAATTTATCACAAAAGACTCACCCAGTCTTAGAGCAGGATCCGATGGACTTGCAATTGTCAGATAATGATGATGCTCTATTGCAGCAATTCACAAACTTTTGATCGTCACAGTCCCCCTTAATGTATCAGCCTGACATTGCGGACTCCCAAGATTTTCAATATCCCTCTCTGACTCCCTGCACATGGGTGAGTTTTTTCCTTTAAGGAAATAATAAACATCTAATCTCTATAATTGCAAACATTAAAAAAACAGTTGAAATAATTATGAATCTTGAATAATTGAATTGAATCTTGATTGAAATAATGTTCTAGTTGATTTTTTTCATTGAGGTTAATTTAGTGATCTAGTCTAGGATGGCTCATCTTTCAATATTTCCATGAGGTCTTTCAGAGTCTGTAAAAAAAGGGAAATCTTAACATTAAATGAGAGATTTTTGCAGACCCCTAGAAAAGAGCTGTGGACCCTATTTTAATAACCAAATGGACTTCTACTGAGCTCTTCAACACATCTAGCTCCAAAAGTCCAAGGACTTGTTAATGGTCTCCTATTTTCTCGAGCTGCTATGGTTTGAGGACTTGATGTGATCTCAAATCCATCATATCCATACACCAATCTTGGAAACTTTTTAAGGAATACCATGACAATACATGTGTGTGGTTACAATTGTGTACAACAGGATTTTGATGGCAATGCATCTCCAACTGTAGCAGTATACCTGTTTACATCCCAACTTTATGCCAATAATGTTGTCAGATTGCGTGCATTAGGCTTTGGCCATACAGATTCACATCCATTCACTAATCAGTCTGAAGTCTTTATTTACCACTCAGTGATGTTGTGCTGCAAGTGGATTTGAATTTGGTCAGTCAATTGCCAGCTTTTTTCATTTTGCTCAGTAACTTTTAACAGACAAAGTCCTCTGTGGGAGCATGATAACTCTCATGGGCAACAGATGGAACTGTGATCACTGTCTCTGTCTGTTCAGTAATGATGAGAAAACATTTCCATGCACCCACAAGAACATTTCCCTCCCTCTATCTAGCCAGCTGTTGGCCAATTCTGCAATTGTTGAATTTTGAGGTTGATGACAATCTACATGTTATCATTTCCCTCTCTTGTATGTTAATGATGTTGGGCATTTCATCTTCCCGGTTCAGTCCTAGGAGAGCCCACACCCTTGGCGCGAATTATTTTGGGTTGGCAATAATTGTGCCATCTTGGTAACCCTACTTTGATACACTAGATATGGTAAACCTATTTCTGGAAATTTCGTATTTTGTCGGCAGGCATTTCGAATTTCATTTTGTTTTGGGGAACCGGGCTGGAATGGTTGCGTGTGTGAAGGAATATATCTTAGAATTTTTTACTTTGTTGAATGCGAAAGGTTAGAAAGAATCGATTGAATAGTGCATGAAGGAAGGATTTATTGCTTAGAGTTATGAATGTCCTAAATGTAACGATCGGCATGATGTAACATGGTCTTCGAAATTGCACCAGCCACGCCGATGGTATGTTCGACCATTACATCGCAGAATAAAAATGGCGGCGCTCACACGATCATTCACTTAGCGATGAGACCTTAAAGACTTTTAAAATCAGTCGTTTCGCTGTACCCTCCACTCGGAAAAGATCAGCAGTAAGAAAATAAGTGCTGTTTTTATATATTTTTATCTTAAATGCTTAATTTTTGTATTGTTTACATATATTTTCATTACGCATCCACCTTATCTCTGTATTCACTTGCCGCCATTGTCGGTTTCGCTTGGCGCCATCTCGTTCTGTCTTGGCGTTTTTTCGTTTTGTCGCCAAGGGTGTGGGCTCTCCTAGGATTTTACCCATCTTCCCACATACCATTTTTATCATGCAGACTGCGATCAATTTGCACATTTAGCATTTATAACTGGTGCAATGGCTCAGAACAAAGTAATTGATGACCCTGTAATTGTCACTTATGCCATTTTGAATGCTGCTGATGCAGCTGTCCCCAAGACATCCAACACTAATTGGAAGTTGTGTAAGCCGTTTTAAAATTCAACCTGTCATTAAGTTAAAAAGAAGCAAAGAAGAGCTTGGTAGTGTATTTCGAAGGTGCCCCTCTATTGAAAATCTATATAGCATTCAAATGTGAAAAAACACCAGCTTGTAGAATATGACATTATTGTTAGAGAGAACTTTGGATCTATTATGTGTCTTCAATCACATCATCCACTACTGCTCATCAGTTATGGGAAAATGGCAAAAGCAGCAAATGGCCTCTACTGTAAATTTACCATTCTGATATTGAAAACTTCAACTGTTTATTCATCACCTGTTGATGTGGCCAGCTTGATTGGCCAAATATTCACTAGTGTGCCAAGCTCCAATTCTTATAATGCTACATTTCTGGTGACTAAGAATTGTTCAGAGCATACACCTATCAACTTCAGGTGTCAGCTATTTCTTATCGTACAATTGTGACTTTGACATGTGGGAATTGAAGAAGGCCTTATCATTAGCCCACATTACTAGTCCAGGTCCTGATGAACTTTCCTATGAAATTCTTGGTCACTTGAACGATTACTGCATAGTCTTCTCTATTCAATGTAATATGAAGAGAGCAAGTGTATCCTCATTGAGGGCAAGAAACCATAATGATCTCCATTTTTAAACCTAGAAGAAGTCCAAATAACCCTCTCGGTCATAGGCTGATAGCCCTTGCAAGTTACCTTTGTAAGACACTAGAACATATGGTCAGTGTCTGTCTTATTTATCAGCTGGAAGGGAACTGATGCATTCCTCTGTTCCAGAGTGGCTTCCGCAAAGGAAGATCCACTCTCGACAACGTCTTGTTGGAAAACAAAATCAGAACTGCTTTTCTCTGGAGGAACCATCTTGTTTCTATTTTCTTTGATATCAAGAAGGCATATGATCGTACTTGGTATCATAATATTTTTTGTACTCTTTATGATTCTGGGCTTAGAGGCAATTTGCCTCATTTTATACAGAAATTTTTGCCTGTTTGTTCTTTTAAAGTTCGACTAGGGGGCACTCAGTCTTCTTCTTTTACTCAAGCTGAGGTTGAATATTTTGAACATTACTCTTTTCTTCTATCATCTCTTGCCCATTTTATTTCAATTCCGGCTTTTTACAAGTTTGTAGGCAACACTTTATGTAGACAATGGTCAAATATATTGTAAAAGCTCGGACATGTGTTTAATAGCAGTTTGCAGTTGTGCCAATTAATCAAGGAACTACTCCAGTGGTGCAACGTAAATGGTTTTAAGCATTTCTGAAAGTAAGAGTTGCTGCATATATTTCTGCTGGGAGTAGAGGTTATGCATCCCGAACCTGAAATCTGAATCTGTGATACACAAATTCCTGTTGCTCGTGATATATGATTTCTCAGAGTAATATTTGACTGCTGTCTCACTTCCCTTATGCATATTTTGTATTTGCTTCTCAACCTCCTGAAGGTGTTATCTAACACCTCTTGAGGGCAGATCCAATGTCACTATTCTGAGTATATCAATCCATTGTACTGTCCGGGTTCGATTACGGTTCTACTCTAAAAAGAGCTTTACCTTGTCAACCATACTGCATTGAGGATCTGCTCTGGTGTGTTTCACACATTATTAGTGCAAAGTATCTCTTAGAGGTAGTTGAACTTAGAAACCAGTTGAAAAATGACTTCTCAAATTTAAATAATTTTTATTATATAGTAAAATAAATTTAAAAAGGGAAACTACCCTATAGGAACTTAACATCAACATTTTTGGGCGTTTTAAAGTTGATTGAAAGTTGCAATGATTGGTGTCATCCTGTGGTGTGGCCGTGGTAGTCTAGTGTTCAAGGTATCGGATCGCGGCTGACTTGTCACGAGTTCGAGCCCAGTACCACTGAAGACCCGCAGTGTAGGGGAGCGATACACATTAAATCTTTTGAGAGCTCAAATGTCCTCCCGATAGTGGGGTGAAGTAGTTACGAGAGGGGGTGTCAGCTCAGGTCTCGTCCTCACTTGACCATGGTTCAAAATGATGAGGTCCGTCGCCAAAAGCCCTCGTGTAGCTGAACAGTGCTATGTTAATATTCACTCAGTCATCATGTGTCATATACTTGACATTACGTCAACTGTGTGCCAAAAGTTTTTTGTTATAGAATTTAGCTGGATACCAAGCCACATAGGTATCATAGGTAACAAGCAAGCAAACCAGTGTGGCTTGGCTGCTAATGACCCATTTGTTGCAATCAGTTCTGTTTTCTGACATGAAGTGTGACATCCTGTATCATGTTGAACCACCCTGGCAGGGATCATGGAATTTATAGACAAATAACTAGCTGTATTCCATGAAACCCGTCATTGGAGTGTGGCCTGTAATGTCAATGCAAAGAACACAGATGTCAAACAGACTCCCCTTGCCATTGGTCATACTTGTTTTACACACAGGCATCGTTTTTTTAGGTTCTTATTGTAGTAATGCACTAAAACATAAAGAAAAACCCCTTTTATTTTTACTTAATGGAATGTAAAGAACCCTGAGTGTATGTCATTGTTTTTATCTTACTGTCAATTATTTTTAAAAGTGTAAAAATACTTTTCAGTCATTTTGTATAATATAATTTCCCTTGCTGTTGTTGTCTTGTCCATACAGTGAAATCAAATGGCATTGAAGGCTTCGAAAGTGGCCCTTGCTATGTGTACGGCCTTTAGCAAATAAAGTTGATGGTCTGTGGAGTTTAGGTCTATGTTGTGAAGTTTAGCCAATATAGAAGGAACATTAAAAATATGGTCAGGAGAAAGATGAATATCGGGATAATTAGGACAAGTATTATATCTTTGGCCATCAAGGGATAATTTATCTTAATTATGTTTAAAGGGAGTTTAACTTTTGCATGTTTTTTGTGTCTTTTTTTGGCAACAAAGAATGACAATATTTGTATTTATTTCTGTTTTGAGAGCATTTTGTACAAATTCATGTGGAGATTGAAAAATGTGTTTTTATATTATGCTTGCTTGTTAAACATTTATTTTTAAAATGAAATTTCATTTTTAAGCTGTTCAGATCTTGTAATTTAATTTTATTAACAAATTGCAACTGATGGCAGAATACTGGGATGATGCTTTGTAATGTTAAGACTACAGTACAAACCAGATTGATGTGACATTTTCTCAAATTTATATAAAAAGTTTTATAGTCATCCTAGTAATATTGGAGATTTTTACTTTATTCTTGGCATACTATATGATTAGTTTTTAAATTATATAAATCCATTGTTTAGCATGAAATGATTTAACTTCGCTTAAAGTGTAAAAGTTTTTTTCTCAAAGTACATGAAGGCTGATTGGAAATTATATAAATTTGTTTCACTTAAATGTATTTTATCTACATTTAAAAAAATTGTTTTGTCTCCGTAGATCTATCATGGGGAAGAGAAAATCAGCCAAACCTCAAAAATATGTTCAACCCTCTGAAGATGAAGATGAGGACAATATGGACTTCTACAGTGAAACAGAGGAATCCGAAAACATCAAAAGTCCTATTATGTCCAGACAGACCACTGTGACATCTGAAAAGAACATTCGATCTTTATGGACTAAGGATAAACTCATCGAACCTATCAAGAAGGAAAAGTCTCTTAAAGATACTGTGGAGAGTGAATTTTGGGCCACCCACTTGCCTATCCATTCTGATGGTGTCACATCTAATAACAAGAAGTTTGATTTCAACACTTTTAAGACAGAATCATCTATATCCACCAGCAGTCCCTTAGAAACACTGCTCTCTGAGCGTGTGTTCAATTCCAACCCTTACCTGGAGGAGAGACTGCGAGATGGGGTAGGTCTAAGCGGCACTGAAAGTGACAGAAGGAGTGGGCATGATCTTGATGCAGATCGACGGGGTTCCCGTCCCAAGCGGAGGCGGAAGTATGTGACATATCCAGCCACTTTCCGTTTAGAAGTGGTGGAACATGCAGAGCGATTTGGTAAAAATGCTGCTGCTAAAAAATACAATATCTGTGTGGAGAAAGTTAGTATGTGGTGTAAAACTAAGGACAACATTGTTCACAAAGTTAAAAAAGGAGGACAGACATCAGCAGATGGGAGCTTTGAAGCAGGCTACGATGATCGTATGGAAGATATGTCTGCAACAGGTTCTCCAGAGCAGACAATGGATGGTGAGGCTGAAGAGAGCAAGGAAGTAATAGAAGATAAAAGGCAACAGGTTTCTCAAGAGTTAGAAATGCTATACAATGAAGAATCAGATGCTTCAGATAAATTTGAGCCAGAGCCTGAAACAGAAGTGCTTCGAATACCTGAAGTTGTATTCCCTCCTTTCTTCAAGTACCGTGTGGTGCTGTTTGCTGAGGAGAAAGGTGAGAAGGAAGCTTCCAGGCATTTCCATGTGTGTGAAAAGCGTGTAGCTATTTGGTGTCAGGCTAAAGAATACTTGACAGAGTATATCAATACCCACAAAGTAGAGGACTGGGAATGTGATCTTTATATAACTCTAAAAAAGCTGTTGGAGGATAACTGTCAGGTGACAGTGAGAGATCTAATTGTTCGAGCAGAGCAAGCTCAGTTGACAAGTTCTTCCACGAAATCGACTATTAGTACTGCTTGGCTCACAGATTGGTGTCAGAAGTTTAAAGTATGCTTCCGAAGTGTCATAGAAAGCACACCTCAAGTATGTTTAATAATTTCTAATTAAGTTTAACCTTTATTGCTTTTTAAAAAGTCTTTCTTTGCCTTTTTATTGTTGGTGGTTTTCTTGCATTTCAGCCCCTGACAGAACACACATGCTTGATGTTGGAAACGAGCCTTTTTCAAGTAGACCGTGAAGAAATTCAGATGGCATCAGTGAGAGGAGGACAGTGCAAGAGTGCAAAGGTGCAGGAACTTATCGATTGCAGCCGCACTTTGGATGCTTCTCCCAGCACATCTGACCGGGAAGAAACTATCTCTTCATTCTCGTTTAGCAGCAAGCGTAGACGAAGATCGTATACGTTAGCTTTTAAGCTTGAGGTGTGTACCTGTCTTCTTCCGTCTTCATAAACGGTGTTGGGAGAGAACAGTATCCTCGAAGCTTAACACGAAAAGAAAAAAAGCATCCAAAGTGCTTTGGCAAAAAGTCTTTTGCATGCTTGTCTCTCAAGTAGTGTGCATGCTTTTAGACTATCTGTAGCCTTGTTATGCATGTTTGGATGTCCCCCTTTTTTTTAAATAGATGTTTAAAAGATATTATAGTCTTACTTTGTATCAATTTTATTTATTGCAATCATGATTAACATCAATGGCAGCATGTTACAACACATTTTTAATGAGACAAAATTATTTTATTTTGAGGGGGTATAAGCAAGGTTTGACTTGTCAGTTAGAAAATAGTAAAAAGGGTTAAATGTTATTAGAAGCAGATTTAATTTGTCACAAAAGGTAAGAGAATTTATTAAGGTTCTTCAAAAATAAAATAGAAAAATCAGGTGATGGAATTAAAAATTATTGTAATTAACAATTATGTTTTTTAAACCGTTTTTCTCTTGATTTTCATTGATATTATTCCTGCAAATGTTATTTAGAAATTTTGTTTTTTGCTTTTTACTAAAAACTTTTTTTTTGTAATTTTTATTTATTTTAAAAGCAGAATTTCTTGAATCACTTTCTATTTTAACTTTGGTATCTTTTTTATTTTTGTTTATTGCAGAGAGGTTTCTAAGTTTACCAACATTTGTATAAATCATTAAATATAAGTTAAACACATGAAAAAATAATAAGTAGTGTGCAGTGAATAATTTTATATCTTTATAAACCCTCCTTGAAGTATTTCCTTTTTGAGATGTTTTCCTCCTCTTCTTTCTTTCTAATTCCGTTTAAAATTACGGTCTGAGCTTGGAAATGACAAACCTTTATCATATGTTCATGTGCTTCAAATGGATAGATGAAGAATCAAAGTAGGAGTTATTAATGTAAATGAATTAAATTTAAGATATTATTTCATAAAGTTTCAGTTCTAGAAAAATTTATGTTATCTATATAGTGAATGGTAGTTGAGGTAATATGTGGCAGTGGTAATTTTTTTCAGCACTCTTTAATATGTCATTACAAGGAAATATCTTTTACTTTTGACTTTTTAAATCTTGGCTGAAATGAAATGAATGACACGTTTTCTTAAATTGAAAAATAAGATTGTGTGTGGTTGGTTTTTCCCTAGAACATTACTAGTATATATGTCCGTTTATGAATCTTCAAAGTGCCAGATTTTAAATGTTAATATTATTTTTTTTAAAACTATTAGAGGAAGGAATTGCCAATTTCTTTTCTATATTTATGTTAGGAATATATTATATTTGTAACATAATTTTTATCTATTTCTTGAATTTTAAAGTTAGAAGCAGCTGTTGTGATCAAAGAATGTTTCGGTCAGATTTGATTCAAATTTTTAAAAATCTAGTGAAACATTTTGAAAGCATTCATGTCCACAGAGTTGATAAGATTTATTATATAAGACATGTATTTAAGATATGTACAATTGCAATCAATATTGCAAAATTTGTCATTAATTTTTTACTAATATACTGTATGGAGTACATAAATTGTTTTGATATCCGTAGGAAGATTTTTTCTCTCATCCAACATTTTTAGTTATTCCTATTTTTTAAAGTCATAAATACATTTTTGTTGCAGTAAGACGATATTATAGATATATTTATCTTTAGCTAATTATATGTGCATATAATTGGCTTTGCAGTTTTTGTAGAATGATATAAAAACTAATCTTATTTTTTACTGCAAAAATATTATTACAATGCTAAGAGAATACTTTATTTAAAAGTTAAATAACACAAATATTTTAAGGTTTGAAAGGGAAAATATGGATTAAAGTTAAATACTTTTCTGTGCTATAAAGGTAAATTTAAAGTAATTGAAAATTTTATTTCTCTTAAAATATAAATTAAATAAGTTTTCTCTGCTTATTAATTAATTTTAAATAAAATTTTCTCCAT
The DNA here is from genome assembly GCA_019973955.1 of Trichonephila inaurata madagascariensis. Classification (NCBI taxonomy): domain Eukaryota; kingdom Metazoa; phylum Arthropoda; class Arachnida; order Araneae; family Nephilidae; genus Trichonephila; species Trichonephila inaurata. Next base: position 93,165 of record BMAV01015129.1, read on the forward strand.
GTGTTTTTTTATACTTTGGAAATTTTTTTTTCTCCGCTGTTCTTACTCTCAAATTTTATTAATCTATTTATTACTAATGGCTTAAATGGAGCTTTCAAGCAAATTTAGTTTTGAGAAAAAGTAAAAGGAGGGAATTGGGAATCATGCAATTTGTACTTTTTATTTAATAACAGAACCATGCAAAAAAAGAATACATGGATGTTTTATTTTGATAAATCAAAAATTCTTTTTTTATGTTCATTAACAATAGAAAGTATAAATTTTAAATATCCCTTTTTTCAAGCTGATTAATTTTCAATTAAAATAATGTGAACCCCCCCCCCTCCCATTAATAGCTGCACATGTCTTGAAAGAATACTCTCATATGAATCAAGAATATACTGTTATAACATCTACTTAGTATTGATGCTGTAGCTAAAATTACTCAACATAGACATCTCATTCATTCCCTTTCACACACCTTCAACTTTTATTTTAATCTGAAATGCTGCTAGATTTTGATGTTATTCTTTCATACCATTTTTTGAATTATTGGAAATAAATTTACATTAACAATCTCATTACATTTCTCTTCCTTCTTTTCTGAATTATTGAAGCTTCAAGTAGACACAGTGATTTGATTCCAGTATGTTAACCATTTATTAGTTAGTATAGGAGAACTGAAATTGGGGTCATTTGAGTGAATTCATTTTAAATAAACTTTAAAGATTTTAGGAGTTTCAGATTATCTCTTGATTTTAAGTATAGACTATTTGGTGGTATTGTTGAATTTTAAAAATTGTGTGACAAACTAGTAATAATGGTTGTTTATATTCCTTCTATGTTTTGTATCTTGTGCAGGCAGAGTGACAAATTTTATCAATTTTCTCTTGCTGAAATAGCTTCTGTGTCAAGTAAAATTTAAGGCAGTGAAGCAGCTGGATTAAATTTGGAACCCTAAATGCAAAATCTTAAGCATTCAGTCCCTCCCTTCACTCCTCCTCCAAATGCTGTAAGGTCCTAATTTGCAGTTATGAAGCATATTGTTTGTGATTTAGAATGTTGCAGTAGTAAAAATATGTATTTGGTTGTCATTAGTTAAGTTGAATGTGACTGTTGTAGGGAATCTCATCTATCAAGTAATTACTAAATTTATAATTGCTGTTATTGCCAAACTCTTATGTTGTGATTAAGACAAAGATTATTATGAGATGCAAAAAATGTTAATAAAAATTGTGTAGTGAAATTGTTGAGAAGAAATGGACAACACATTTTCATATTTCACTTCTCTCCATCAGAATGAGGTTTGGTAATGATCTCAAAAGCTGATTCTTCCTCTGTGATCAATATAAAATCTAGTTAACTACAATATTCTGTCGATCTTAAGCCATTATGACATAAGGTATGCAGCAATGTTCTAAAAAAACTGTTCCTAGATGCATTGTGCCACATCGGAAGTCTCAAGTGTATGTACTAAATTACATTTGAAATCACAGGAACAGATACAAAGTCATCGGATATTATTAGTTTCAACTGCCTCTAGTTGCTTCTCAAATATCAAATTTTTTACAGAATTCCCAAACCAACTTGTGCAGAAAAGATGTATATAGATGATATATAGCGAAAGTGAAAAATAAAATTAAAAAATTAATTTTTATATCAATTAAATCACCACAAAGGGAATGGAGTTTGGGTATTTGAGCTTTCTTAAGATAAAAAAATTGAAAAGTAATTTTAGATAAAATGAAACAGGCATTTTAGTATGTTTTAATATTTGTTGTGTGGAGAGGACACATACTAAATAGTAATAAAAAAAATCCTCCATCAAATACATTTAACAGATTCATTATTAATAATTTTTTTTTTAAAAGAGCCCTACTATCAAAAGAGTACACTGCACAACAAAAAGCATAAGCATTGATGCTTATTTAATTATTGCCTTAAATGTGCTCTTTTCAAATGTTTTGGGCTTTTTATTGTTTCTAAACACAAAGACCAGTGAAACTTTCAAAATTGATAGAATTTAAAACTATGTACGACAAAGCATGTTCTACTGTGCAAGTTAATTGGGACAAGCTACTTTGTTGTTGTTAATTGTTTGCAAACATCTATAACTATCTGAAACTGGTTTAATCTCCTGAGAAAGCAGTGCAAAATATTAAAAGAATGTGGATCATCTCTCCTAAAAAGAAGAGTAAAATGTGGTTGCAAACAGAAAACTGCCCAAGAACTGGCAAAATCCTAATAATAGTAAAATCAACTTTCGGGAAACAAGCTCAGACCTTTGAAAAAATTTATTCACAATAGAATTTATAATTAATAATTCAGTCAAAGCAAGAAGACAGTAGAGAAAACAACTTTTACCTACTAAAGGAAAAACGGTTTGCATGGGCTAAAAAAAGCACAGTACGTTAAAGCACTGCTGATGATTGGAAGAAAGTAATTTTCAATAATGTAACATGTTTGTGAAGTTACAAAGAAAATGTTTTGCGACAAGGTGACAGTGAACCTTTGAAACCTTACCACAAATTGTCAAACACCCTATGAAACAAATTTTTGAGGGTTCAAGGTATGTAGAATTCAAATCAAGTACTTAGAAATATTACAATGCAGGATTGTTTCATTCATACAAACTTTTCTACCCAAACATTTCAGTGTGATTTGGCCCCTTGGCACAATTAAAAAAGGGTCCAGACTTTCATTCTGGAAAATCAAATTAATATAGCTTGATGGACCTGGACACTCACCAGTGCATTAATCTAGTGGAGTCAATGCCAAAACATATTCAAGAGGTCATTACAAGCTGCATTCCATAAAATTTGTCATTGAAGCATGGCTTATAATGCAAATGCAAAGAACTGATGTCAAACTGACTCGCCTTTACATTGGTCATACTCAGTTTATGCACTGGCATTTGTTGTTGGGTGAGGATGCTCCTAAATATTTTTCAGGCCAAGGTCTCATGCTCTGTTTGTCACATTTTAATCAGTTCAGTTTTTAATCATCGTATCACTCTTTTCATTCATTTGTTTTATCATCTGACTTGATGACCCCCTCCCCCCAAAAAAAACTATTTGCTTTTATTTTTAAGATTGGATTTTTATATTTAGTTTGATATTTTATATTTTCCTTGCTTCTATGTTACCTGTGATTACTTGAAATTTTTTTGAATACATCTTAAGGTATTTTTAATATTTTAACAGATGTTTGGTACAGTTAAGCCAAAATCTGCTCTCGCACCAAAAACTCATTCAAGAGCTCCTTTCTGCTGAAGGAGAAGTATTTCATGCTAATAAATATATTTATCAATGTATATAATGGCGTAATATAAGTATAGTTTTTTGAAAAAGAGTGGGTTTTTTTTTTACTTTGTCCCAGTTAATTTGCACAGGATAGTATATTTTTTTAAAATATATATCTAAATTAATATATATAATTTCTAATTTATTCTCAAATACTTTTTTAAATCTTCCCTTTATGACATGTAATTAGTGGCAAATTATTGATTTATAACCATTGAAACTTAGATGTTAGAAATATTAGATTGGCTGTTAAATTTTAGAAAAGTTTATTATTTTCTTGCATTGTGAATTTTACAATTAAGAATGAAAAAATGTATTGATAGATGCATTTTTTATAATCAGAAGAAATACACTGTTAGGGTTTATTAATGTCTAGGCTTTAAATATTTTTTTTGAAAAAAAAAGGATCTTGAGGAAAAAGATATTTTCTAATAGTTTAATAGAGGTTGATGCTAAATGATGTTTAGGTACTTGAATATAAAATATTAAAATGAAACTGGCATTTTTTTTTTTTTAAATATTTGATGGTTAACATAGGTTTAGTAGAAAGTTATTTGCATGGATTCTTTTTGCATGTTATTCTAGTATTGAATGCATATTTATATTGAAATGGAAGCATTTACTTTTAACTTAATTTTTTACCTTTCTAAAATAGAGATTTGCATACTTATAGGTTGTGAAGTTTGCCCAAAGTCATACAAAACATGCAACATCCCGTAAATATGGCATTGCACGACGTGTCATCAGCCGCTGGATAGCAGATAAAGAAGTGCTGCAAACTGACCTGCTCAATGCAACCCAACATGTCCTCAATGATAATGTCACAGAAGAAATTGATGCAAAA